>PIJE02002019.1:0-61830 GCA_002895965.2 Coryphaenoides rupestris | reverse complement strand
GTGTATGACTCTCGGTCGGTTGTGGTTGGTGTTTCTGTGTGGTGTTAACGTGGTGTTAACGTGGTGTGTGTGTGTGTGTGGTTAACGTGGTGTTAACGTGGTGTGTGGTGTTAACGTGGTAACGTGTGTGGCCACTACAACAAAGTCTTTTTTAATCTTCCATCTCTCGTCGTGTATTTTAGCGTGTGTGTGTGTGTGTGTGTGTGTGTGTGTGGCGCTAGACTCCGCCCCCTGCTCCTAGGACCCGCCCTGCTCCCTGTGTGGCGCTAGACTCCGCCCCCTGCTCCTAGGACCCGCCCTGCTCCCTGTGTGGCGGCAGCTGGGCGGGGCTCTTGACGATGGTGATGACGGAGGCGGTGTTGAGGCGCGGCGCCGTGGCGACGATGCTCCCCCCCCCGGCCTCCAGGCCGCGGGCGAACCTCTGCAGGGCGGCGAGCCGCGCCCCCAAACCCTCCAGCTCCCGCCTCATGCCGGCGTTCTCAGCACCGAGACGCTCGACCTCCCGCTGCAGCTCCTTCTTCTGCTGCTCCAGCGCCTCCCGCTGGGAGACGCGCTTCACCCGGCAGCTGGCGGCGTAGCCTCGGTTCTTCAGGGTCCGCCGCCGTTGCTTCAGCTTCTGGACCTCCTCCCGGGACAGACCCCGCAGGTGCAGGTTCAGCTCTCGCACCGACAGAGACATGAGCTCGCTGTCCGACAGGATGGGGACGTTCTCCCCGCACTCCCTCTTCACCTGAGGGACGGACAGTGACAGCATGTGATATAGGGGGACAGCATGTGATATAGGGGGACGGATAGGGACAGCATGTGATATAGGGGGACGGACAGGGACAGCATGTGATATAGGGGGACGGATAGGGACAGCATGTGATATAGGGGGACGGACAGGGACAGCATGTGATATAGGGGGACAGCATGTGATATAGGGGGACAGCATGTGATATAGGGGGAGGGACAGGGACAGCATGTGATATAGTGGGAGGGACAGCATGTGATATAGGGGGACAGCATGTGATATAGTGGGAGGGACAGCATGTGATATAGGGGGAGGGACAGGGACAGCATGTGATATAGGGGGAGGGACAGGGACAGCATGTGATATAGGGGGACGGCCAGGGACAGCATGTGATATAGGGGGACGGCCAGGGACAGCATGTGATATAGGGGGACGGCCAGGGACAGCGCATAAGCACACACACACACACACACACACACACACACACACACACACACACACACGTCAGACCACAGTTTACAGTTTTTACAGCTAAACGAGCAAATATAATTCCAGATTTTTTGGAAGATAACACAAGTAAAATGAATACAATATGATGTTTAATATAAGACATTTCCTTTTCTCTGCAGGTTGTGTGAATCTGTTCAGGTTCTGGACGGCGGTTGTGGGCGGCAGCATGACCTCTGAGAGGAACAGCAAAGCTCTGAAGGTGAGAGACGAACCCTAAAGGTTAGAGTCTAACCCTACTAACCCTGAAGGTTAGAGACTAACCCTGATGGTGAGAGACTAACCCCAATCCTGTCCCTGTCTGTCCCCCTATATCACATGCTGCCCCTCCCACTTTGTCCCTCCCACTATATCACATGCTGTCCGTCCCACTATATCACATGCTGTCCCTCCCCCTATATCACATGCTGTCCCTGTCCCTCCCCCTATATCACATGCTGTCCCTCCCACTATATCACATGCTGTCCCTCCCACTATATCACATGCTGTCCCTCCCCCTATATCACATGCTGTCCCTCCCCCTATATCACATGCTGTCCCTCCCCTATATCACATGCTGTCCCTGTCCCCCCTATATCACATGCTGTCCCTCCCCACTATATCACATGCTGTCCCTCCCCCTATATCACATGCTGTCCCTCCCCCTATATCACATGCTGTCCCTCCCACTATATCACATGCTGTCCCCCCCTATATCACATGCTGTCCGTCCCACTATATCACATGCTGTCCCTCCCACTATATCACATGCTGTCCCTCCCCCTATATCACATGCTGTCCCTCCCACTATATCACATGCTGTCCCTGTCCCACTATATCACATGCTGTCCCTCCCCCTATATCACATGCTGTCCCTGTCCCTCCCCCTATATCACATGCTGTCCCTCCCACTATATCACATGCTGTCCGTCCCACTATATCACATGCTGTCCCTCCCCCTATATCACATGCTGTCCCTCCCACTATATCACATGCTGTCCCTCCCACTATATCACATGCTGTCCCTCCCCCTATATCACATGCTGTCCCTGTCCCTCCCCCTATCACATGCTGTCCCTCCCACTATATCACATGCTGTCCCTCCCCCTATATCACATGCTGTCCCTGGCCGTCCCCCTATATCACATGCTGTCCCTGGCCGTCCCCCTATATCACATGCTGTCCCTGGCCGTCCCCCTATATCACATGCTGTCCCTGGCCGTCCCCCTATATCACATGCTGTCCCTGGCCGTCCCCCTATATCACATGCTGTCCCTGGCCGTCCCCCTATATCACATGCTGTCCCTGGCCGTCCCCCTATATCACATGCTGTCCCTGGCCGTCCCCCTATATCACATGCTGTCCCCCTATATCACATGCTGTCCCTGGCCGTCCCCCTATATCACATGCTGTCCCTGGCCGTCCCCCTATATCACATGCTGTCCCTGTCCGTCCCCCTATATCACATGCTGTCCCTGTCCGTCCCCCTATATCACATGCTGTCCCTGTCCGTCCCCCTATATCACATGCTGTCCCCCTATATCACATGCTGTCCTACTCCTCTCCTACACATCTGCGTCTCTACTCCTCTCCTACACATCTGTGTGTGTGTGTGTGTGTGTTGTGTGGTGTGTGTGTGTGTAAGAGGGGGAATTCGCCTTCTGCTCCTAAAGGAGGTTCATTAATATCTGGTCTCATATGACCGCAGAGGGAGGGTTGGAAAGCAGACTGCCGTGTTAAAGAGGAGCAGGAGGAAGTCACCGTGTGCCCGCCCCCTTAGAGCAGGAAGAAGTCACTGTGTGCCCGCCCCCTTAGAGCAGGAGGAAGTCACCGTGTGCCCGCCCCCTTAGAGCAGGAAGAAGTCACTGTGTGCCCGCCCCCTTAGAGCAGTAGAAGTCACCGTGTGCCCGCCCCCTTAGAGCAGGAAGAAGTCACTGTGTGCCCGCCCCCTTAGAGCAGGAAGAAGTCACTGTGTGCCCGCCCCCTTAGAGCAGGAGGAAGTCACTGTGTGCCCGCCCCCTTAGAGCAGGAGGAAGTCATTGTGTGCCCGCCCCCTTAGAGCAGGAGGAAGTCACTGTGTGCCCGCCCCCTTGCTCAAGGCAGCTGGTTCCTCTTATAACATGGCTAACCTGAAGAGTCATCTTCTATCGATTGTCTATTTAACTTCATGATTCTAAGCCTTGTGATTCATACTCCTGTTTTAAGTAAATTTAAATTATTTTACTTTCTGGCACCTGTTCATAAAAACATGTTTAAATCCCCTAACCCTCCGTTACCTTCATGCTAAACCCTACATGCTGGGTTGTCAAGCGACCAGTCAGGGTGATTCAGCAGAGTCTCTCCCTCCCTCCCTCCCTCCCTCCCTTGCTCTCATATTAAATACCATTACAGAAAGAAGAGGAATTAATGAATATAATAGTTAGTATATGAGCTTTTAACCCCGACCGTGTCCTCCTGGAGAGTTTAACTGGGCTCTAGTCTGGGGAGGTGGAGCGGTTAAACTGGGCTCTAGTCTGGGGAGGTGGAGCGGTTAAACTGGGCTCTAGTCTGGGGAGGTGGAGCAGTTAAACTGGGCTCTAGTCTGGGGAGGTGGAGCAGTTAAACTGGGCTCTAGTCTGGGGAGGTGGAGCAGTTAAACTGGGCTCTAGTCTGGGGAGGTGGAGCAGTTCAACTGGGCTCTAGTCTGGGGAGGTGGAGCAGTTCAACTGGGCTCTAGTCTGGGAAGGTGGAGCAGTTAAACTGGGCTCTAGTCTGGGGAGGTGGATCAGTTCAACTGGGCTCTAGTCTGGGGAGGTGGAGCAGTTCAACTGGGCTCTAGTCTGGGGAGGTGGAGCAGTTAAACTGGGCTCTAGTCTGGGGAGCAGTTAAACCTGGCTGTGTAGTAAACAGTGGAGCTTTTAAAGGAATCCCAGTCGTTGTATGTAAATAGTCCATCTTATAGAAACACAATATATAACCTTAGCATTGTGCTAATCAACATGCTACTACCCTTAGCATCGTGCTAATCAACATGCTACTACCCTTAGCATCGTGCTAATCAACATGCTACTACCCTTAGCATCGTGCTAATCAACATGCTACTACCCTTAGCATCGTGCTAACCAACATGCTACTACCCTTAGCATCGTGCTAACCAACATGCTACATGCTACTACCCTTAGCATCGTGCTAACCTACATGCTACTACACTTAGCATCGTGCTAACCAACATGCTACATGCTACTCACTCCGCTTTGCGGTCCAAACGACGCTCCAGTAAACAAGCTTGTCCGCGGTCGTTATACAGAATATATCCTGTACATATATAATGTGTATCTCATGTATATATCGTGTATATACACTATATAATCAGTAATAATAATAATATTAATAATAATAACAACAACAAGGTTCTCTCGCTCTGCTGCTCCGTCGCTTCTTCCCGGAATCACTCAGCTTCTCATTCATAAAAAACAAGCGTGACGTCAGACCGGAGGAATGAGGGCGGAGCTAACCTCACCCTTACCTTAACCCTTGACTTACCCCTCACTCTAACCCTAACCTCACCCTTGACTTACCCCTCACTCTAACCCTAACCTCACCCTTGACTTACCCCTCACTCTAACCCTAACCTCACCCTTGACTTACCCCTCACTCTAACCCTAACCTCACCCTTACCTTAACCCTTGACTTACCCCTCACTCTAACCCTAACCCCACCCTTACCTTAACCCTTGACTTATCCCTCACTCTAACCCAGAGCAATGAACTGTTTAACCCTGACCCTTTCCCTTACCTTAACCCTTGACTTATCCCTGACCCTCACTCTAACCCAGAGCAATGAACTGTTTAACCCTGACCCTTTCCCTTACCTTAACCCTTGACTTATCCCTGACCCTCACTCTCACACATCCTGTACGGTAGGGGGCAGCAGAGTTCTGCACTAACACATCCTGTCGTGAGGAGCAGGTGCTAGCGCTACGAGTGTCGTAGGGGCAAGCAGAGTCTTGCACTAACACATCCTGTACGGTAGGGGGGAGGCAGAGTTCTGCACTAACACATCCTGTACGGTAGGGGGCAGGCAGAGTTCTGCACTAACACATCCTGTACGGTAGGGGGCAGCAGAGTTCTGCACTAACACCATCCCTGGTACAGGTAGGGGGGAGCAGTAGAGTATCTGCACTAACAACTCCTGTACGGTAGGGGGGAGCAGAGTTCTGCAACTAAACATCATCCTGTAGCGGTAGGGGGCAGCAGAGTTCTGCGTCACGAACAATCCTGTACGGTACGGGGGACAGCAGAGTTCATGCCACTAACACATCCTGTTAAGGCTTAGGGGGCAGCAGAGTCTGCACTAACACATCCTGTACGGCTAGGCCTGCGCTCGTCAACAGGGGGGCAGCAGAGTTCTGCACTAAACTACAACCATCCTTATCCGGTAGTAGGTGGCCAGCCAGAGTTCTGACACTAAACACATCCTGTACGGTAGGGGGCAAGCAGATGTTCTGCACCATAACACATCCTGCATACTGGGAGGGCGGGATGGCTGAGTCGTCTGCCACACTAACACATCCTGTACGAGGCAGAGTTCTGCACTAACACATCCTGTACGGTAGGGGGGAGGCAGAGTTCTGCACTAACACATCCTGTACGGTAGGGGGCAGCAGAGTTCTGCACTAACACATCCTGTACGGTAGGGGGCAGCAGAGTTCTGCACTAACACATCCTGTACGGTAGGGGGCAGCAGAGTTCTGCACTAACCCTTGAACCTGAGCCGCGTCTTCTTCCGGCCCACATGCGCACAGCGGGTGACCTCAGAGCTGATCTGCTGCAAACTGGCGACTCTAGAATATCGCTCTAGAAACATATCTATATATATTATATTAACACCTCTGTATTAACACCTCTATATCTCCATACATATCTTTATTTCTCTATATCTCTATCTCTGTGTGTAATATCTCTAACTGAAGACATCTCGGATCCATGGCTGCTGAGGAGCTGCTGGTCGCTCGACCCCCGGGAGGAGAGAGAGAGGACGAGGAAGATGAAGAGGTAGGTGGTGATGAAGATGAAGAGGTATGATGTGAGGAAGATGAAGTGTGATGTGAGGAAGATGAAGAGGTAGGTGGTGAGGAAGATGAAGAGGTGTGATGTGAGGAAGATGAAGATGTAGGTGTGAGGAAGATGAAGAGGTATGATGTGAGGAAGATGAAGAGGTGTGATGTGAGGAAGATGAAGAGGTATATGATGTGAGGAAGATGAAGAGGTATGATGTGAGGAAGATGAAGAGGTAGGTGGTGAGGAAGATGAAGAGGTATGATGTGAGGAAGATGAAGAGGTGTGATGTGAGGAAGATGAAGAGGTATGATGTCCATGTGGTGATGAAGCTCAGTCCGTTCATCATGACTTGTTAATCATGTAGGATATCATGTCTTATTATATCATGTCTTATTATATCATGTCTTATATCATGTGTGTGTGTACCTCCATGTTATTTGGCAGCTTTGTTCATAACTGAAATAAACCAAATGAATGACATGTTGGTGTTTCTTTAACAAGCCTGGTTCTCCATCAGCCTCTGGGGTCTCCTGAGCTCCACGCTGCACCTACTCAATGTGCTGTATCTTAATGTTAATGGAACCCGTATGTTGCAGCGGAGCGGCTCTGGGCTTTAAGCTGTTAAATGTTACATGTTAATGTAATGTTAATGTAAGCCGTCCTGATGTTGCAGCTGGACGAGACGCTGGTGGAGCGGCTTTGGGGTCTCACGGAGATGTTCCCAGACTCTGTGCGGAGTGCTGCTGATGCCTCGGCCCACTGCTCCGTCTCCTTGGTCAAAACACTGTACAGGTAGAATGATGATAATCATTATACCATTATAGAGCCCTGCAATGGAGCCCGAGGCCCGGGGGGCCCGACAGCCCGAGGGCCGGGCCTCGGGCCAATGATCCCATCATTAGCTCGGATACGGGCCGGGCTCGGGCTTTTTTTTCTCTCTCTCTCAATTAAATTAAATTAAATTCAAAGAGGCTTTATTACCAGCAGCAGCAGCAGTGAGCGTGCGTTCAGCGCCGCTGGAAGAGTAATAGAGGAGAGGAGGACTGGACTGGCCCCTGAAACCGTGGATGCGATTCTTTTCCTTCATGATGCAAAGTGACTTAAAAAGACATGTTGCCATGTTAAGCGGCTGACAGTTTTTGTGTGATTGGACGTTTTTTTATTATTATCATGGGCGTAGAATTTAGTGGGGACGCTGGGGACATGTCCCCACCAATATCCACACCTCACGGTTGCGTAATTGCGCATCCTTGGCGCAATATCTGTGATGTCCCCACCAATGTCCAAAACAAAAATACGCCCTTGATTATTATTATTATTCTTGGAATGGCCTGTTTTGGTCAATTTTACTTTAGTCAAGGCTTACTCGGGTAAGACAAGGTGTTTTCTCTGTTAATAATAGCGTAACTGTTTCTCCGCACTTCCGTGTGCTTATTGTTCCAATGGTTTTTATAGGCTACGTTTAATAATAAACACTGATATACGCTTTAAGTGTTGAGTTGTTTTTTGTAGCCTATTCACTGGGATATAATTTGTAGTAGCCTATTCAACATTGATCTGATATGTAGCCAATGGATCAACTGTTAATCGCCGCGCAGCTGCTCGTCACTCACTTCAGAAAATAAAAAAAATTATTTAACTGCCTACAAAATGCTTCAAACATTTTCCTAAAATAACTTAAAATTGAAATGAAACTAAATATAACCACTTATGTGCTCAAATAAGATCGGAAGTCTATAACTAGACCTGTCGCATCTGGGCAACAAGTCTAGTTTGCGACATTAGTCGCAAATATGGGAGGTTAAAAAAATGTCGGGCTTAATTCGGGCCTGAGAGTTCTAATAATGTGCCGGGCCGGGCTGGGGCCTCACTCTCTCGGGCCAGGGACGGGCTAGGGCCTACTTTCCAGGCCCGCGCAGTCCTCTATACCATTATGCCTAATATATCGATGCTAATCATTTACCATTATCCCTAATGTAACGATGATGTGTGTTTAGTTTCTAAATGCTGATGATGTGTGTTTAGTTTCTAAATGCTGATGATGTGTGTTTAGTTTCTCTCGCGCCGCGCTGTGGGTTGGCACCACCTCCTTCATGATCCTGGTTCTTCCGGTGGTGTTCGAGACAGAGAGACTGCAGCTGGAGCAGCAGCAGTTACAGCAGCAGAGACAGGTGCGTGCACATGAACCTCACAATTTTAGGAAAAGATTCAACCCAAGTAGATAGTTCAGACGTGTACTAAAATCTTTTTTTGAGGTCCCTGCAAGAGAGAGGGAAACAGCCGTATGAGTCCTGTGTGTCTAGCGGTGCATACCTGTCCAGGAGACGGTATGAGTCCTGTGTGTCTAGTGGTGTCTACCTGCCCAGGAGACGGTATGAGTCCTGTGTGTCTAGTGGTGTCTACCTGTCCAGGAGACGGTATGAGTCCTGTGTGTCTAGTGGTGTCTACCTGCCCAGGAGACGGTATGAGTCCTGTGTGTCTAGTGGTGTCTACCTGCCCAGGAGACGGTATGAGTCCTGTGTGTCTAGTGGTGTCTACCTGCCCAGGAGACGGTATGAGTCCTGTGTGTCTAGTGGTGTCTACCTGCCCAGGAGACGGTATGAGTCCCTGTGGTGTCTAGTGGTGTCTACCTGCCCCAGAGAGACGGGTATTGAGTTCCTGTGTGTCTAGTGGTGTCTACCCATGCCCAGGAGACGGTATGAGTCCTGTGTGTCTAGTGGTGTCTACCTGGCCAGGAGACGGTATGAGTCCTGTGTGTCTAGTGGTGTCTACCTGCCCAGGAGACGGTATGAGTCCTGTGTGTCTAGTGGTGTCTACGCTGCCCAGGAGACGGTATGAGTCCTGTGTGTCTGTGGTGTCTACCTGCCCAGGAGAGCGGTATGAGTCCTGTGTGTCTAGTGGTGTCCTACCTGTCCAGGAGACGGTATGAGTCCTGTGTGTCTAGTGGTGTCTACCTGTCCAGGAGACGGTAATGAGTCCTGTGTGTCCTAGTGGTGTCTACCTGCCCAGGAGACGGTATGCTCTACCGCCCAGGAACGCGTATGAGTCCTGTGTGTCTATGGTGTCTACCTGCCCAGAGGCGGTAGATCCTGTGGTGTCTATGGTGTCTACCTGTCCAGGAACGGTATGAGTCCTGTGTGTCTAGTGTTTTGTCTACCTGTCCAGGAAGACGTATGAGTCACTCCTGTGTGTCTAGTGGTGTCACCTGCCGCAGGAGACGGTATGAGTCCTGTGTGTCTAGTGGTGTTCTACCTGCCAGGAGACGGTATGAGTCCTGTGTGTCTAGTGGTGTCTACCGGTCCCAGGAGACGGTATGAGTCCTGTGTGTTAGTGGTGTCTACTGCCTGCCCAGGAGACGGGTATGAGTCCTGTGTGTCTAGTGGTGTCAACCTCGTCCAGGAGCGGTATGAGTCCTTGTGTGTCTAGTCGGTGTCTACCTGTCCAGGAGACGGTAGTGGGTCCTGTGTGTCTAGGGTGCTACCTGTCCAGGAGACGGTATGAGTCCTGTGTGTCTAGTGGTGTCTACCTGTCCAGGAGACGGTATGAGTCCTGTGTGTCTAGTGGTGTCTACCTGTCCCAGGAGACGGTATGAGTCCTGTGTGTCTAGTGGTGTCTACCTGTCCAGGAGACGGTATGAGTCCTGTGTGTCTAGTGGTGTCTACCTGCCCAGGAGACGGTGTGAGTCCTGTGTGTCTAGTAGGGGTGGGAATAATAATCGATTCTTCGATGCATCGCGATTCTCTCCAGAACGATTCCGAATCGATTCAGATAAGTTAATAATCGGAATTTAAAAAATGTAATTAGTTTGCCTGCTGCAACATTCTGTTGGCTTGCTGCAGAGCGCTACAGAAAACTCTCCTTTCTGCCGGTTCTCTGCTGTACACGCATGCGCACCAAACACATGTGCGAGTTGTTTATATACCGTCATTTCCGGACTATAAGACGCATCTCGAATATAAGCCGCACCAGCTAAATTTGAGGGAAAATACAGATTGTTCCATATATAAGCCGCACCCGACTATAAAGCCGCAGGTGTTTTAATGTTTAATTGCCGTATATAAGGGTTCCTGCTACCACGGAGGGGATTGTCGGGACAGAGATGACTGTTTGTAACGGCAAAAGCGTCCCATTTATTAACATTTGGGAAACACAATAAATCTTTCAATCAAACTTTCACATCTTTGAACATGACGAACAGCATTCGTTGCAGTACACAAATAATACAACGGTGCGCTCCCAGCGCACGTCTGTAGTCATAGTAGTAGTGCAGTATAACAAAAACAAAGCTTACAGCACTTGACGAGGCACAAATGTAAATGGCTAAAATTTAATTCGTTTTTAAAAGTGCTGCCTGATTAACACGCAGTAAAGGTGCAGTAACACGGCTGCTTAAAAACATAACCAGCATCTTTTCCCAAAAGTGCCAACACAGCAGTAAAGGTGCAGAACGCAGCCGTTTTACTGTATCAAACAACAAGGCCCGTTATACGCACAAAAGGTCAGCCATTACCCGTGTCATCGTCCTTCCTCCTGCGTACTAAAACCACCGAAGGTCCTCTTCGTCGTCCATAATGAGGGTGTGCGCATGAACACCTTCTTGCGCAAACTGTCTCGCTGCTCCTACTATCGTCTCACTCTCGGTTCTCGTTACCTGGCGCGAAACTGTCTGTCTCGCTCCTTGGCGCTTCCTTGATAGGTGCGCCTCCTGGTGGCCTCTGAGTAGCAAAGTATTTACATATTTTTTTAAATCACGCATGGAAATGTACATAAAAAAATTGTTGCATCAAGATGCATCGAGATGCATCGATAATCGGTTTAGAATCGAATCGTTGACCTCTGAATCGGAATCGAATCGACATCGGTTGACGGCGCCGAAGGAGGCTTCCCACCCCTAGTGTCTCAGGTTGGTGTCCTACCTGTCCAAGGAGCACGGTATGAGTCCTGTGTGGTCTAGTGGGTGTTCTACCTGCCCAGGAGAACGGTATGAGTCCTGTGTGTCTAGTGTGTCTACCTGTCAGGAGACGGTATGAGTCCTGTGTGTCTAGTGGTGTCTACCTGTCCAGGAGACGGTATGAGTCCTGTGTGTCTAGTGGTGTCTACCTGCCCAGGAGACGGTATGAGTCCTGTGTGTCTAGTGGTGTCTACCTGTCCAGGAGACGGTATGAGTCCTGTGTGTCTAGTGGTGTCTACCTGCCCAGGAGACGGTATGAGTCCTGTGTGTCTAGTGGTGTCTACCTGTCCAGGAGACGGTATGAGTCCTGTGTGTCTAGTGGTGTCTACCTGCAATACCAGTTCTCTCTTCTAAGCATGGTGGTGCATTCTGGGAGCTTTCTCATAAAACTTGAGTGTGCCTCTGGATAACCTCAGTCTCGGGCCATGACCCCCTAGCCTTCTATGGCCCACCTCAAGTTGTTACCACATGTTAACATCTGGTTAACATTTAGCCATCTGATTGCCGGTGAACAGCTCTAGGAGGGGAGTTCACACTTGTGATCAGAGTTGACTTGTGATCGGATCTCACTTCCCTGCTCTATATGATCATTTTCATGACCATTTTATGTATTTGTATACTCAGTTATATGTATATATATTGTATGTATAAGTATACTTATTTTATATCGATCTCTCACTTTCTGCTGAACTGACTCTTCAGCCTAAATGATGATCAGACAGCGTGTCTCCAGAGTGGACCGAGGATCCATTCTGCCACTAGTTCTGATTATTTAATACTTCTTTACAACTTTGCAGGCTGAGCACAGTAATGTTGTTGTTATTGCCCATTACCGCAGGTTAGCATGATGATGCTGTTGGAGTGCTACTTCCACAGGATGTCAGTTGAGTAGCCATGGACACATTCACGTTCACACTGCTAAAAGAGTGTGGTCACAATGCGGCCCAGACCACCGCCGGTTGTGGTCTGGGCGATCGGATCACAACGTGACTTCAATGCTCTTTGGGGGTGTTCAGACTTGGTATTAACATGTGGTCTGGCCACCCTAACACACTAAACGGAGGGCTAGGGCTCAGTGGTAGGGCGCAGGGCATATCAGCGGTAGCCCCGTAGTTAAAATAGTCACCTTCTGAGTGGAGTGTTATCATTTTGTCTTCACCTTGTGACTTGCTGGGGAGCACTGCCTAAAGAGGCCTTCTAGTACACTCACTGAAAAACAAAGGCTGTGATAGTGACGATTTCTGAAGCTGCTCACATCTTCACAACTTGTTATGAATCACAACACAAGTATTGGCCCATACTACATTTTAACAACCTGAATTGACTTTGACAGGGAGAAATTAATGTGTGAATTGCTTGTTTAGAATAATTTAATGAAAGATCATCTTGTCATTCACATCTGTCTTGAAATGTCTTAAAATACCTTGTTCATTCACAGGAAGTTGGGCTCTCTCATGGCTCACATCCACAATGAAGGGTGTATCCAAACAGAACTGTCTCCTAACAAACTGACTGGTACCATGTGCTCTGTCTCTTCCAGATCTTGTTGGGGCCCAACACTGGGATGTCTGGTGGGATGCCCACCATGATGCCCCCGGTCCCGGGGAAGATGTAATGAAGCACAGCACCGGCCTCAGAGCGACACATGAAGCGGGAAGAAAACCACATCTGAAGAGCAAAGGCTGCACACTCACAACATGACAAGAGACATAACTCAGTGTCCTGAGTTAGCCGGCCGAATGGTTCTCAACAAGGAGGAAGCATGTCCTGATTGCCGCAGTTAAATACGTCCCCCTTCTCACAACGTTGTGATTATACTTCCTGGATGGTTTACCAAATGTTTGTTTTCGGTCTGCAGAACATTGACGGGATCTGTTGTCTGAAGCGCTGTTGTCATTATAAACCCTACATGTTGGCGCCATAGAGGTCACTGATTCTTCATGCAAGGAATTAAATGTGAATGAGAATTGAAGTGTTCTAAATTACACTTATGCCTGTTTCACATCTCTTACCTCATGACTTTGACATTTTACTGTATACAAATTGGCCATAGTCAAGAATGATTAGATTTAGTCTCTGTCCTGCAATAGATAACTGAAATAATACTTCTGCTGTCCATATTATTCTTTTTTGGTTGATTGGCTATTTTCTGTTAAGCTACAACAAATTAGTTGTACAATTTTCTGGAAGTTGTCAACTGGAAATATTAAAAACGTGATTATTATTATTTTTTTATGGTGAGTATTTGAGGACTAGATCTGCCATGACACCTCTGTGTAAAAGTACCATATTTATTCTTTTGTTACTCTAACACAAGCATCACTTAGACCAGCAGCAGCGTCATCATAATATAACGCTTTTTAACAAATGATTTACGAATAACGCGTCGTTAGACCACGTGGTAGCAATATGAAACGTTTGGTCACGTGTTCGCCGAACCGCCACAGTTGGAAGCGCGAGCTGCTGCGTTCCCGCCAGAGGAATGACGTCACACCAGAGAGCCTTCCTTAGCGCGGATTTAATAACTTTACTTAATAACTTCCATTAACCTATTTCATAACTTAATAACCTAGTTAATCACTTAACCTAGTTAATAATCTATTTCATAACTTAATAACCTAGTTAATAACTTAACATATTTAATCACTTAATAACCTAGTTAATAACTTAATACCCTATTTCATAACTTAATAACCTAGTTAATAACTTAACATATTTAATCACTTAATACATTTAATAATAACTTTATCACTACTGTTGATATCTCTGTGTACTACGACATGCTAGTCATTGGGTAGCTAAAGAGTGGATAGAAGTTAGTTAACTGCATAACTAAGTTAGTTTAACGAAGTTAACTAGATAACTATTAGCTAACTAAGTTAGTGTAACTAAGGTAGTTAAGTTAGTGTAGGTAGTCGGTATGAAGGCTGCAGACGATCAGGTTGTAGAAGAGGACTCTTCCTACCAGGATGATGAGGTAATGACATTTATTATACATTTATATATTAATACATTTACTAATACACTTCCTACCAGGATGACAAGGTACTATTATAATACTTTTACTATTCATTTCTACATGTATATGAATACATTTACTAATACTCTTCCTAGTATAGTGCATATGTTAATACTTTATTCAAGTATAAATAGCACAGTGAAGTCTGTACATTAAACTCCTTGGGCACGGTGGCACAGTGCTTGCACAGTGCTTGCACTGCTGCCTCACAGCAAAAAGGTCCTGGGATCAATTCCCAGCTGGGGTGCTGTTGACTCTGGAGTGCCCAGGTGGGTGACTTCACATGTGAAGATCACCTCTCCTGTCCACATCCCTGACCAAGATGTGGATGTAAAACCTGGAGCTGGGTGCTGTCGAGATGTGTGTGTGTGTGTGTGTGTGTGTGTGTGTGTGTGTGTGTGTGTGTGTGGTGTGTGTGTGTGTGTGTGTGTGTGTGTGTGTGTGTGTGTGTGTGTGTGTGTGTGTGGTGTGTGTGTGTGTGTGTGTGTGTGTGTGTGTGTGTGTGTGTGTGTGTGTGTGTGTGTGTGTGTGTGTGTGTGTGTGTGTGTGTGTGTGTGTGAAGTTCTTCTTAACTTTTTTACTAGGAGTCCTTCTTTCAAGACATAGACCTTCTGCAGAAACATGGGATTGTGAGTATTATTATTATATACTAACCCTAATGTGATGTCCAGAACTAATGTGATTAATCATCAACTAATGTGATGTCCAGAACATGGCAGACCTGAAGAAGATGAAAGCGGTGGGCATTTGCACTGTGAAGGGCATCCAAATGACGACCCGCAGAGCACTGGGTAATATCAAGGGGCTGTCGGAGGCCAAGGTGGACAAGATTAAAGAAGCTGCTGGCAAAATGCTAGTGAGAAACACATCAAAACATTTCATACAACACAATATATTATAATCGTCACTAGTGCTTGAAACTTTTTCTATTCAAATCTTCTGTCAGTGATTTATTGTTGTCTCACTCTTAGTATTTATTGGAAGTCGCTTTAGACAAAAGCGTCTGCCAAATGCCCTAAATGTAAATGTAAATGTATGATATATTCATTGTTTGTTTGCAGACCAATGGTTTCCAGACTGCGTCTGAGTACAGCACCAAGAGGAAGCAGGTGTTCCATATCACCACGGGGAGCCTGGAGTTTGAGTTCAGATCTGTTTACCTGTTTTCACTTTACACTCATTGTATATTTGGCCACGGTGTACGTTTTCAGAGTGAACTACGTTTGAGGAATATTTGTCATAATTAAGTGCTTTTTGGATGGTACTTTGGATGGTACTTTCACCACGTATCGGTCACCAATGTGACCAATATGTATGGAAACTACCTCAAAGCGATGCAGTGAAGGCCTATTGTAAATGTTTTGCTGTCGGTCAACCTTTCTAAACCGTACAGAGCATCCGTCTGTCTCTGTTAGGAGCTGAAATAACAGCACATGTTGTGTCCGGTGTTTGCAGTAAACTCCTGGGTGGTGGCATCGAGAGCATGGCCATCACAGAGGCTTTTGGAGGTGAGGACACAGACAAACTGACCCTTCAGGGACAAAGCCATGACGTGGAAACTAAGCAAATTAATTTCATTCACAGAATTCCGTACAGGGAAAACCCAGCTATCCCACACTCTCTGTGGTGAGTCTGCAACTAATCTATCATTACACAGGCTGAAGGAAACAACCTTGATTCTAGTAGTCCTATGATTCCCTCTCTCGGTTCAGTGCATCTACAAACATATTAGAATAATATTATATATAAATATTATGTCAGGATAAAACCACCAATGAAAGGATAACACAGTAAAATAACAGACGACCTTCTTGGTGTCCAGTGACGTCTCAGCTGCCGGGGCAAGCTGGCTACGCTGGAGGGAAGGTCATCTTCATCGACACAGAAAACACCTTGTATCCTTACCTTCATCATCCTCCTTACCTGTATCCTTACCTTCATCACCCTCCTTAGCTTCATCACCTTCCTTACCTGTTTCCTTACCTTCATCACCTTCCTTACCTGTGTCCTTACCTTCATCACCTTCTTTACCTGTATCCTTACCTTCATCACCCTCCTTACCTTCATCACCTTCCTTACCTTCAACATAAGATTAAAAACAATATAATAATAAATACAGTGTATAAGCCTAAAAGAAAGACAATAGAGGTAAGATATATTTAGGAAAGAAAATAAGTTTGCAATGGTATTGAATAAAAACAATAGAATAATACATTTACAGTGTATAAGCCTCATAGAGTAAGAATATATGTAAGTATATATGTAAATATGTAAATATATGTAACATAATAAATATGTAAATATATGTAAGAAAAATGATCAACATGAGTAGTTGTAGTTAGTTATATAATATGCATAACTGAATAAAGGGGCTAGCCTAATATTTTGCTGTGTATATATCACGGTATACATGCAGGTATATCATCCTGAAGATTGCACA
Source organism: Coryphaenoides rupestris (assembly GCA_002895965.2). NCBI lineage: Eukaryota > Metazoa > Chordata > Actinopteri > Gadiformes > Macrouridae > Coryphaenoides > Coryphaenoides rupestris. The sequence goes on along the minus strand of PIJE02002019.1, from coordinate 45,162 downwards.
TTGGGTATAGGATCGTAAACAAACCGAGTCTCCAGCTGTATCTGCCGTCGTCCACCACCCGTTGACCCCTTGACCTGCCAGCCCAGTCGCCCAGACAGACTGAAGGATATCGCTGAGCGATTTAATGTGGACCATGATGCTGTCCTGGACAATGTGCTTTATGCCCGAGCCTACACCAGTAAGACAAACATCTGGTCTGGCTATACATTCATACAAAGTGTTTATGCGTGTTTATTTGTAAAGTGAAATCAACGTAATGGTGGAGATGATAGAGAAGCTGTCTCCTGCTCCGTCCTTAGGTGAACACCAGATGGAGCTGCTGGACTTTGTTGCAGCCAAATTCCACGAAGAAGGAGGCGTCTTCAAACTGTTGGTACATGAAAGAAAGGAAACTATCCAAAAATATCTGTAGCATTGTATGTAGTTACGTTTAATTTACAGTAAACATGTTCCTCTATCCTCATTATCCCCAGCAAAACAAGTTTTACACCCATGATTATTTGACGGTTGTCTCTTCAGATCATTGACTCCATCATGGCTCTGTTCCGCGTGGACTTTCTCCGGCCGCGGAGAGCTGGCTGAGCGACAGCAGAAGCTGGCCCAGATGCTGTCCAGGCTGCAGAAGATCTCTGAAGGTCTCAGAAGGGTTATTACATGTCATTGCATGTCATTGCATGTCATTGCATCTTATTGCATCTTATTACAGGTTATTACATGGCCTTGAAGAAGTGTGTGGGCTGTTAGAAATGTTCAGAGATAAAGTCACAATGTGTTTGATTTCTGCTTTAAATTTGGTCTGTGCAAATTATTAAAAAAAACCCGATGGAAATAATGACCCAAGAGATGCTTGACAATACAATTCAATGTTGACTTCAATTTACTTTATCTTTATTAATTAAGTTAACTGCCTATGCCTGCCATGCATAGTTTATATGCATTTTCTTTTACTGTGAGTACCTGGAAAATCAAGCATAACGTAGATGACATTGTTAAAAACTGTATCTTGTCTACAGAGTAGATGATGAAACTATGTCAATCAGATCCAGTTTTTTTGTTTGTGTCTTTTGTTTTGTTTATTTTAGTGCTTATATGTAATGCAGACACAGTTAATGATCATGATTATTATTATGTCACATTGAAGGCATATTAATAACACATAACTAATCCTCCAGAGTACAATGTGGCAGTGTTTGTGACCAATCAGATGACAGCTGATCCGGGTGCAGGGATGACGTAAGAAGGAGACACACGTTGATCCTCTTTCATAAAGTTCTTATCTGTGTTTGACATAAGAAGCTCTTATCCCCGGTGGTCCCCGCAGCTTCCAGGCCGACCCCAAGAAGCCGATCGGAGGACACATCTTGGCCCACGCCTCCACCACGCGCATCAGCCTGAGGAAAGGCCGGGCAGAGATGAGAATCGCCAAGATATTTGAAAGGTAATTGATCAGCCGGGAACCGTTTTCAGTCAATCTAACGTGACTGACTGGTGAATCCTGCTTCTGTGGTGCCTAAGATGACATTCTCTGTATTATTTCTTGTGGTCCTGACATGCCGGAGAATGAGGCTACTTTTGCCATCACGCCTGGAGGAGTCAGTGATGCTAAAGAGTGAGAGTTCCTGAATACTGAATACCAGGACAGTGCTCCAGTGCTGAGGGCAATATTATAATTAGTATATATATTATATAGATTATATATATGTTTATTTGGCTGTAGAGTGTAAAAATTGAAAAGAATATCAATGATGTTTGTATGTATGATAAAAAAAATAACATTTGTGTGTTGTGTATTGTGTTGAGAGATCACGGAGGGAAATACACGGGCCCTAGTGGTCATCTGGGGGACTACAGGGGCCCTAGTGGTCATCGGGGGGACTACAGGGGCCCTAGTGGTCATCGGGGGGACTACAGGGGCCCTAGTGGTCATCTCGGGGGGACTACAGGGGGGCCCGTAGTTGGTCATCTGGGGAAGGGGCTTGGGTTGGGGACTACAGGGGCCCTAGTGGTCATCGGGGGGATCTACAGGGGGCGCCCTAGTGGTTCATCGCGGGGACTACAGGGGCCCTAGTGTGTCATCGGGGGACTAGCAGGGCCCTAGTGGTCAGTCTGGGGGAACTACAGGGGCCCTAGTGGTCATCTGGGGGACTACAGGGGCCCTAGTGGTCATCGGGGGGACTACAGGGGCCCTAGTGGTCATCTGGGGGACTACAGGGGCCCTAGTGGTCATCGGGGGGACTACAGGGGCCCTAGTGGTCATCTGGGGGACTACAGGGGCCCTAGTGGTCATCTGGGGGACTACAGGGGCCCTAGTGGTCATCGGGGGGACTACAGGGGCCCTAGTGGTCATCGGGGGGACTACAGGGGCCCTAGTGGTCATCTGGGGGAATACAGGGGCCCTAGTGGTCATCGGGGGGACTACAGGGGCCCTAGTGGTCATCGGGGGGACTACAGGGGCCCTAGTGGTCATCTGGGGGAATACAGGGGCCCTAGTGGTCATCGGGGGGACTACAGGGGCCCTAGTGGTCATCGGGGGGACTACAGGGGCCCTAGTGGTCACTGGGGGACATACAGGCGGGCCCTAGTGGTCATCGGGGGACTACAGGGGCCCTAGTGGTCACCTGGGGGACTACAGGGGCCCTAGTGGTCATCGGGGGACTACAGGGGCCCTAGTGGTCATCGGGGGGACTACAGGGGCCCTAGTGGTCATCGGGGGGACTACAGGGGCCCTAGTGGTCATCGGGGGGACTACAGGCTGTGGAGCACCTCGTCATCGACTCTCTACAACTCGGGACATTAAAACGATGCTAACTTCAATACATGGACTTGTAAGAATCTGAAGACGTCATTAATCCACGGCGGGAGGAAGGAAACACATCCGCGGAAGAAACAGAACCCCGAGACGCGATGGACCAGAGAGACTCGGCCCCGGACTCATGGGACGAGGACGCCGAGGCCCCGGAGGCCCCGGCGGGGCTCTCGGCTGCTTTCGCGGCTCTTAACGTGAACGCCAAACCGTTCGTCCCCAACGTGAACGCTGCGGTGTTTGTACCGAGCTTCCTCCAGGGCCCTGCGGAGGAGGAGGAGGAGGAGGAGGAGGGGCCCCCGGGGCCGGACGGTGGGTTCCCGGCGTTAGCTGAGGCAGCTGCTAGCTGCTAGCTGTAGCCGCGCTAACCAACTAGCAGCTAGCTGGTACTTTATAGTCAACAAGTCCCAAGTACATCTGGTACATGTTGATATATATGTGTATCAACGGTATATACATGTATATAACATGTATACACCGTTGATACACATGTATACATGTTATGTATATAACATGTATACATGTGTATCAACGGTGTATACATGTGTACTTATTATATACATGTATATAGCATGTATATACCGTTGATACACATGTATACATGTTATGTATATAGCATGTATACATGTGTATCAACGGTGTATACATGTTATATACATGTATATAACATGTATACATCTGTATCAACGGTGTATACATGTGTACTTATTATATACATGTATATAGCATGTATATAACATGTATACATGTGTATCAACGGTATATACACATGTATACAGATAAGATAAGATAGAACTTTATTCATCCCGAAGGAAATTCTTGTGCCAGGTTGCATAGCAATACATGGTATACACATGTATGTGACAAATACAGTTGAATATATATATATATATATATATATATATAAGTATGTGTATACCATGGTATACTCATATATATACAGTGTAAATGTATATATATGGCGGCGGCAGTAGCTCAGGAGGTGAGACCACTTGTCTGGCTAAGTGTGGAGGTGTCCCTGAGCAAGACACCACCTAACCCTACCTGCTCCTCCTAGCTAAGTGTGGAGGTGTCCCTCAGACAGCTTAAGGGTTAGGGTTAGGGTTAACCCCTGATGAAGGGTTAGGACTAACCCCCAATGAAGAGTTAGGATTAGGGCTAACCCCCGATGAAGGGTTAGGACTAACCCCCGATGAAGAGTTAGCGTTAGGGTTAACCCCTGATGAAGGGTTAGGACTAACCCCCAATGAAGAGTTAGGATTAGGGCTAACCCCCGATGAAGGGTTAGGACTAACCCCCGATGAAGAGTTAGCGTTAGGGTTAACCCCTGATGAAGGGTTAGGACTAACCCCCGATGAAGAGTTAGGGTTATGGCTAACCCCTGATGAAGGGTTAGGGCTAACCCCTAATGAAGGGTTAGTGTTAGGGTTAGGGCTAACCCCTGATGAAGGGTTAGGGTTATGGCTAACACCTGATGAAGGGTTAGGGTTAGGGCTAACCCCTGATGAAGGGTTAGGACTAACCCCTGATGAAGAGTTAGGATTAGGGCTAACCCCTGTTGAAGGGTTAGGGCTAACCCCTGATGAAGGGTTAGGGTTATGGCTAACACCTGATGAAGGGTTAGGGTTAGGGCTAACCCCTGATGAAGGGTTAGGGCAAACTCCTGAAGAAGGGTTAGTGTTAGGACTAACCCCCGATGAAGGATTAGGGTTAGGGCTAACCACTATTGAAGGGTTAGGACTAACCCCTGATGAAGGGTTAGGGCTAGGGCTAACCCCTGATGAATGGATAGGGTTAGGGCTAACCCCTGATGAAGTGTTAGGACTAGGGCTAAGCCCTGAAGAAGGGTTAGGGCAAGGCATAACCCCTGATGAAGGGTTAGGGTTAACCCCTGATGAAGGCTTAGGGTTAGGCATAACCCCTGATGAAGGGTTAGGGTTATGGCTAACACCTGATGAAGGGTTAGGGTTAGGGCTAACCCCTGATGAAGGGTTAGGGTTAGGGCTAACCCCTGATGAAGGGTTAGGGTTATGGCTAACACCTGATGAAGGGTTAGGGTTAGGCATAACCCCTGATGAAGCTGCCCAACAAAGCGACTCGTCAGTTACAAGGTGTTGAGACTAACCTTAGTGTAACCCACAAACACAAATCTTTAAAACGGCCACAATGACATCAAATGGTGGATTAGTGAATATATGTTGGTCAGAGTTTGACAAACAATCCGTATTAAAATGCAAGGCCAAAAGTTAAGCAAAGCTACTTATTGACAACTCCAGTATCAAGTCCATTTTATCGGCTCCACTCTCTATCCAGCTCTCTGGGTTCTAGTACTTGTAAAAAAAAAAAAAGCGTTGTATAACACCAGTCCAGGTGCAAAGCCCTCTGATCCTGCCTCATATGTCAACATATTGCAAGCATTGGCATGGAGTGCCCCCCCTTATCAATAGATCCACAAAGTTCTGACCAGAGAATAGCCCAGCCTAGTGAGACTACCAGTGGGATCAGGAACACTGTGTGTGCCAATAACATTCCTATTTTTGGGACAAGTGAGGTTGCATCATGCTGTAGGCCTGAAACTACACATGGGTTTGCAAACACTCCGAATGACGCCCTGTCAGTCGTATATCTGCTGTGACAAATGCTTTACTGTAGTGTAAGTATGTGAACAATCTGCCATGACGTCACTAAAGCCACGTGTCAACAGGACCAATGAGCGGATGGTCTCCATGGAACAGAACCCAGGACCACAGCTCGGTTCTGGATGGTTCCCCACAATAGCAACATGTGTTGGGGTTAGCAGTGTGTGTGTGTTGGGATTAGTATTATATAGTTACAGGGTTCAGGTTAGTAGGGTTAGGATCATGGAGTTACAGGGTTAGGGTTATTATCATGGCGTTACAGGGTTAGGGTTAGTAGGGTTAGTATCATGGCGTTACAGGGTTAGGGTTAGTAGGGTTAGTATCATGGCGTTACAGGGTTAGGGTTAGTAGGGTTAGTATCATGGCGTTACAGGGTTAGGGTTAGTAGGGTTAGTATCATGGCGTTACAGGGTTAGGGTTAGTAGGGTTAGTATCATGGCGTTACAGGGTTAGGGTTAGTAGGGTTAGTATCATGGCGTTACAGGGTTAGGGTTAGTAGGGTTCCATACCAGTGGGTTCAGCCGCCTCCATCCTGCCAACTGGACCAGACGGAGCTTAAAGCGGAAGAGAGCATTTTAAAGTGGTTTAAACTTGTGTAGTGTGTGTAGCCACAGTGTGGGTTGGTCTCCTTGTATGTATACCACGTTATACATACATATACATATATATATATATATATACACACACACATGTGTATACCCTGTTATACATGCATACATATACACACATATAGATCTATGTATAGATACATACATACATGTGTATACCATGTTATAAATATATACATGGTAAATGGATTGCATTTATATTGTGCTTTCATCCAAAGCGCTTTACAGTGGCCTGACATGGGGGGTTAGGTGGTGTCTCGCTCAGGGACACCTCCACACTTAGCTAGGAGGAGCAGGTAGGGTTAGGTGGTGTCTCGCTCAGGGACACCTCCACACTTAGCTAGGAGGAGCAGGTAGGGTTAGGTGGTGTCTTGCTCAGGGACACCTCCACACTTAGCTAGGAGGAGCAGGTAGGGTTAGGTGGTGTCTTGCTCAGGGACACCTCCACACTTAGCTAGGAGGAGCAGGTAGGGTTAGGTGGTGTCTTGCTCAGGGACACCTCCACACTTAGCTAGGAGGAGCAGGTAGGGTTAGGTGGTGTCTCGCTCAGGGGACACCTCCACACTTAGCTAGGAGGAGCAGGTAGGGTTAGGTGGTGTCTTGCTCAGGGACACCTCCACACTTAGCTAGGAGGAGCAGGTAGGGTTAGGTGGTGTCTTGCTCAGGGACACCTCCACACTTAGCTAGGAGGAGCAGGTAGGGTTAGGTGGTGTCTCGCTCAGGGACACCTCCACACTTAGCTAGGAGGAGCAGGTAGGGTTAGGTGGTGTCTCGCTCAGGGACACCTCCACACTTAGCTAGGAGGAGCAGGTAGGGTTAGGTGGTGTCTCGCTCAGGGACACCTCCACACTTAGCTAGGAGGAGCAGTCGACCAGCAACCTTCCACAGTTGAGACGCATACACACACACCCAGAGCACACCACCGTCTCAGGGACACCTCCACACTTAGCTAGGAGGAGCAGGTAGAGTTAGGTGGTGTCTTGCTCAGGGACACCTCCACACTTAGCTAGGAGGAGCAGGTAGGGTTAGGTGGTGTCTTGCTCAGGGACACCTCCACACTTAGCTAGGAGGAGCAGGTAGGGTTAGGTGGTGTCTTGCTCAGGGACACCTCCACACTTAGCTAGGAGGAGCAGGTAGGGTTAGGTGGTGTCTTGCTCAGGGACACCTCCACACTTAGCTAGGAGGAGCAGGTAGGGTTCGGTGGTGTCTTGCTCAGGGACACCTCCACACTTAGCTAGGAGGAGCAGGTAGGGTTAGGTGGTGTCTTGCTCAGGGACACCTCCACACTTAGCTAGGAGGAGCAGGTAGGGTTAGGTGGTGTCTTGCTCAGGGACACCTCCACACTTAGCTAGGAGGAGCAGGTAGGGTTAGGTGGTGTCTTGCTCAGGGACACCTCCACACTTAGCCAGACAAGTGGTCTCACCTCCTGAGCTACTGCCGCCGCCATATATATACATTTACACTGTATATATATGAGTATACCATGGTATACACATACTTATATATATATATATATATATATATATATTCAACTGTATTTGTCACATACATGTGTATACCATGTATTGCTATGCAACCTGGCACAAGAATTTCCTTCGGGATGAATAAAGTTCTATCTTATCTTATCTGTATACATGTGTATATACCGTTGATACACATGTATACATGCTATATACATGTATATAATAAGTACACATGTATACACCGTTGATACAGATGTATACATGTTATATACATGTATATAACATGTATACACCGTTGATACACATGTATACATGCTATATACATAACATGTATACATGTGTATCAACGGTATATACATGCTATATACATGTATATAATAAGTACACATGTATACACCGTTGATACACATGTATACATGTTATATACATAACATGTATACATGTGTATCAACGGTGTATACATGTTATATACATGTATATACCGTTGATACACATATATATCAACATGTACCAGATGTACTTGGGACTTGTTGACTATAAAGTACCAGCTAGCTGCTAGTTGGTTAGCGCGGCTACAGCTAGCAGCTAGCAGCTGCCTCAGCTAACGCCGGGAACCCACCGTCCGGCCCCGGGATACTAACCCTACTAACCCTAACCCTGTAACGCCATGATACTAACCCTACTAACCCTAACCCTGTAACGCCATGATACTAACCCTACTAACCCTAACCCTGTAACGCCATGATACTAACCCTACTAACCCTAACCCTGTAACTCCATGATCCTAACCCTACTAACCTGAACCCTGTAACTATATAATACTAATCCCAACACACACACACTGCTAACCCCAACACATGTTGCTATTGTGGGGAACCATCCAGAACCGAGCTGTGGTCCTGGGTTCTGTTCCATGGAGACCATCCGCTCATTGGTCCTGTTGACACGTGGCTTTAGTGACGTCATGGCAGATTGTTCACATACTTACACTACAGTAAAGCATTTGTCACAGCAGATATACGACTGACAGGGCGTCATTCGGAGTGTTTGCAAACCCATGTGTAGTTTCAGGCCTACAGCATGATGCAACCTCACTTGTCCCAAAAATAGGAATGTTATTGGCACACACAGTGTTCCTGATCCCACTGGTAGTCTCACTAGGCTGGGCTATTCTCTGGTCAGAACTTTGTGGATCTATTGATAAGGGGGGGCACTCCATGCCAATGCTTGCAATATGTTGACATATGAGGCAGGATCAGAGGGCTTTGCACCTGGACTGGTGTTATACAACGCTTTTTTTTTTTTTACAAGTACTAGAACCCAGAGAGCTGGATAGAGAGTGGAGCCGATAAAATGGACTTGATACTGGAGTTGTCAATAAGTAGCTTTGCTTAACTTTTGGCCTTGCATTTTAATACGGATTGTTTGTCAAACTCTGACCAACATATATTCACTAATCCACCATTTGATGTCATTGTGGCCGTTTTAAAGATTTGTGTTTGTGGGTTACACTAAGGTTAGTCTCAACACCTTGTAACTGACGAGTCGCTTTGTTGGGCAGCTTCATCAGGGGTTATGCCTAACCCTAACCCTTCATCAGGTGTTAGCCATAACCCTAACCCTTCATCAGGGGTTATGCCTAACCCTAAGCCTTCATCAGGGGTTAACCCTAACCCTTCATCAGGTGTTAGCCATAACCCTAACCCTTCATCAGGGGTTATGCCTTGCCCTAACCCTTCTTCAGGGCTTAGCCCTAGTCCTAACACTTCATCAGGGGTTAGCCCTAACCCTATCCATTCATCAGGGGTTAGCCCTAGCCCTAACCCTTCATCAGGGGTTAGTCCTAACCCTTCAATAGTGGTTAGCCCTAACCCTAATCCTTCATCGGGGGTTAGTCCTAACACTAACCCTTCTTCAGGAGTTTGCCCTAACCCTTCATCAGGGGTTAGCCCTAACCCTAACCCTTCATCAGGTGTTAGCCCTAACCCTTCATCAGGGGTTAACCCTAATGCTAACTCTTTATCGGGGGTTAGTCCTAACCCTTCATCGGGGGTTAGCCCTAATCCTAACTCTTCATTGGGGGTTAGTCCTAACCCTTCATCAGGGGTTAACCCTAACGCTAACTCTTCATCGGGGGTTAGTCCTAACCCTTCATCGGGGGTTAGCCCTAATCCTAACTCTTCATTGGGGGTTAGTCCTAACCCTTCATCAGGGGTTAACCCTAACGCTAACTCTTCATCGGGGGTTAGTCCTAACCCTTCATCGGGGGTTAGCCCTAATCCTAACTCTTCATTGGGGGTTAGTCCTAACCCTTCATCAGGGGTTAACCCTAACCCTAACCCTTAAGCTGTCTGAAAAAGAGAGAGGGCCAAGAAAGCCAGCTTTGTATGTGATGGCTGGAGCTGCATTGCCTGTAGGGTTTGTGGCAGGGTTATATAGTTGTTTGTTAGTGGCAGGGTTATATAGTTGTTTGTTAGTGGCAGGGTTATATAGTTGTTGGTTAGTGGCAGGGTTATATAGTTGTTTGTTAGTGGCAGGGTTATATAGTTGTTGGTTAGTGGCAGGGTTATATAGTTGTTGGGTAGTGTTATATAGTTGTTGGTTAGTGGCAGGGTTATATAGTTGTTGGTTAGTGGCAGGGTTATATAGTTGTTGGTTAGTGGCAGGGTTATATAGTTGTTGGTTAGTGTTATATAGTTGTTGGTTAGTGGCAGGGTTATATAGTTGTTTGTTAGTGGCAGGGTTATATAGTTGTTTGTTAGTGGCAGGGTTATATAGTTGTTGGTTAGTGACAGGGTTATATAGTTGTTGGTTAGTGGCAGGGTTATATAGTTGTTTGTTAGTGGCAGGGTTATATAGTTGTTTGTTAGTGGCAGGGTTATGTAGTTGTTTGTTAGTGGCAGGGTTATATAGTTGTTGGTTAGTGGCAGGGTTATATAGTTGTTTGTTAGTGGCAGGGTTATATAGTTGTTTGTTAGTGGCAGGGTTATATAGTTGTTTGTTAGTGGCAGGGTTATATAGTTGTTGGTTTGTGGCAGGGTTATATAGTTGTTTGTTAGTGGCAGGGTTATATAGTTGTTTGTTAGTGGCAGGGTTATATAGTTGTTTGTTAGTGGCAGGGTTATATAGTTGTTTGTTAGTGGCAGGGTTATATAGTTGTTTGTTAGTGGCAGGGTTATATAGTTGTTGGTTAGTGGCAGGGTTATATAGTTGTTTGTTAGTGGCAGGGTTATATAGTTGTTTGTTAGTGGCAGGGTTATGTAGTTGTTTGTTAGTGGCAGGGTTATATAGTTGTTTGTTAGTGGCAGGGTTATATAGTTGTTTGTTAGTGGCAGGGTTATGTAGTTGTTTGTTAGTGGCAGTGTTATATAGTTGTTGGTTAGTGGCAGGGTTATATAGTTGTTGGTTAGTGGCAGGGTTATATAGTTGTTTGTTAGTGGCAGGGTTATATAGTTGTTGGTTAGTGACAGGGTTATATAGTTGTTGGTTTGTGGCAGGGTTATATAGTTGTTTGTTAGTGGCAGGGTTATATAGTTGTTTGTTAGTGGCAGGGTTATGTAGTTGTTTGTTAGTGGCAGGGTTATATAGTTGTTGGTTAGTGGCAGGGTTATATAGTTGTTTGTTAGTGGCAGGGTTATATAGTTGTTTGTTAGTGGCAGGGTTATGTAGTTGTTTGTTAGTGGCAGGGTTATATAGTTGTTTGTTAGTGGCAGGGTTATATAGTTGTTTGTTAGTGGCAGGGTTATATAGTTGTTTGTTAGTGGCAGGGTTATATAGTTGTTGGTTAGTGGCAGGGTTATATAGTTGTTGGTTAGTGGCAGGGTTATATAGTTGTTTGTTAGTGGCAGGGTTATATAGTTGTTTGTTAGTGGCAGGGTTATGTAGTTGTTTGTTAGTGGCAGGGTTATATAGTTGTTGGTTAGTGGCAGGGTTATATAGTTGTTGGTTAGTGGCAGGGTTATATAGTTGTTTGTTAGTGGCAGGGTTATATAGTTGTTTGTTAGTGGCAGGGTTATATAGTTGTTTGTTAGTGGCAGGGTTATATAGTTGTTTGTTAGTGGCAGGGTTATATAGTTGTTGGTTAGTGGCAGGGTTATATAGTTGTTTGTTAGTGGCAGGGTTATATAGTTGTTTGTTAGTGGCAGGGTTATATAGTTGTTGGTTAGTGGCAGGGTTATATAGTTGTTTGTTAGTGGCAGGGTTATATAGTTGTTTGTTAGTGGCAGGGTTATATAGTTGTTGGTTAGTGGCAGGGTTATATAGTTGTTGGTTAGTGGCAGGGTTATATAGTTGTTGGTTAGTGTTATATAGACGGGTTAGTGTTGTATAGTTGTTGGTTAGTTGCAGGGTTATATATTAGGGTTAGTGATAGGATATATTGTTGTTGGATAGGTTTATGGAGTTGGATTAGGGTTATATAGTTGGTTAGGCTCATGTTGTTAGTCTGAAATTACACCAACAAGAAGGAAATGTTAGGTGTACACACTATTTGGACTGTACAACGTTATCAAGTGTCAAGGAGGACTAGGATGGAGGACGAGGATGAGTCAAACTAATCCAACGGCCACAAAATATGTCTACAACCGTACAGCAGTGGTGTTGCAACATCCTAAGGACATATCATACCACAGGTGCACTAATTAATGGAATGGATTATTGAAACAATTGCTAACCATTCCAGCTCCGCTGGAGAACGGAGGCACAGCGTTGGAAATGGAAACAGAAGAGGAGACCTGGGTGCAGAAGGAGGAGCCAAGAGGAGAAGGAGGTGTGAAGGAGGAGGCTGGAGCCTGCTGCGGCCAAGGACGCCCCAGTTATGAGGAGGTTGCATGGAGGGAGGGGGAGGAGGATGAGATGATGGAGGAGGAAGAAGAGGAGGAGCTGCCTGTTCCCAAAGTGGCCCCAGCCCTGCCAGACGCCCCCAAGAAGGAGCATGTCAACGTGGTCTTCATCGGTCACGTGGGTATGTAGTGTTAACATTCCTGGCTACGGTCTTATGGTGCCTGGCTATCTAGACCGTCTTAAGGTTCCTACCTCCAGTCTTAAGGTGCCTGGCTATCTAGAACATCTTAAGATTCTTGGCTACAATCTTAAGGTGCCTGGCTATCTAGACAGTCTTAAGTTTCCTGGCTATGGTCTGAAGTTGCCTGGCTATCTAGACGGTCTTACGGTGCCTGGCTGTCGAGGCGGTCTTAAGGTTCCATGGCTACGTTCTTAAGGTTCCATGGCTACGTTCGTAAGGTGCCTGGCTATCTAGACGGTCTTAAGGTGCCTGGCTATCTAGATGGTCTTAAGGTGCCTGGGTCTTGACTCCCGCAGAAAGACTTCCTTGTCTTTGTTCGAAGGGGTCTCCATTCGCAGGGCCTGAAGCTACAGTTGACGCTGAAATGCTAGCTTTGTATTAATAGTTAGTTTGTGAATAACTACTACAAGATTAGCCTTTAAGAAAGTATGTTGGTTTGAGAATAACTACTACAACAATAGCTCGTACAAGATTAGCTTTTCAGAAAGTATCAACACTCCCACAACAACAGCAAATAACAACACTGCAATAGGTTAGTTTAAGAGAAATAGCTCTACCAGCACTGCTACAAGAGTAACTTGAAGAATAGCTTTACCAAAACTACTATGGCTTCGCACTGGTACAGCACTGGTTCTATTTCTCCACTCACCAGCAGAATACTATGCAGCCTTCTTTCAAAACAAATGGTACAGAGTTCATTAACTTGAACCCTGAGGATTCTGTTTACTGTTTTAAGTCATGTACAACAAGCTGCCATCCAAAGACACTTGCAGTGACTGTAGATTCATGTCATGAAGGAGCAGGTGGGGGTTAGACTGTGGACATTGAGGATGGAGCCTCCTGGCTGAGAGGCCACTAGACTGTCCTGTCCATAAGGTGACTCATATGACCACAACAGTGTTGCACTGAATCTGTCAGGGAAGGTGAATTGACAAACCTGCCCTGCTGACTCATGACAGAAGAAGCTGGAAACATGATATTCTAACCATTTACATTTACACCTAGGGCATTTGGCAGATGCTTTCATTTATCAAGTACATTTGTTAAAAGAGAGACGGCAATATATCACTGTGGTGCATAAAGATGAAAACAGCACAGTTTTCAAGCATTCATAATTGCAAAGTTAATAGAACAAGTTTCATAATTCCCCTTTGGTCTTTCAGATGCTGGCAAATCAACTATTGGTGGACAGATCATGTAAGTGATCCAGTTTTTGTGTTATGTTTTATACGTTAACATGTCCATTTGCACCAAGCTTTCGATATCCTCAAGAGAAAATGCAGCATAAAGCTAACAGTCTTGTGTGTTGGCTTCATGGAGCACATATGTCATGTCTGTGTTCCAGGTATTTGACCGGTATGGTGGAGAAGAGAACTCTGGAAAAATACGAACGAGAAGCAAAGGAGAAGAACAGAGAGACCTGGTGAGGCTAGTAACCCTTACCCTGAGCCTAACCCTAACTATATGTAGCAGGTTAAATATATGGACTCAATCGTGTAGTGTGACCAGCAATGACTGTAGCGACGACTGAGAGCCAATGAGAGTGCAAGACATGGGCGAGAAAACAAGGGGCATGAGTCGTCATTTATTCTATTTTATTTAGTCTCAATTATTTATTGCCCTCCAACTCTCTCTGCAGAACAGACGATCATTGCTGCATGCATCTCCAACCTTCTCGCCTCCATATTTGATTCCAGGGTTTCCCACACAAAATTGGTTACCCATTTTAACATTTAAAATGGTCACGTCCATAACGCAGAAGTTATATAAAAACAAAAAGACAACAAAGACCATTGGCCAATCGCATATAACATCTTTGAATGTTAACTTTACACAGAAACTTTGAATACAATTGCATTCGAAATGCATGTGCAACTTTTATGTAAAAAGGAAGTTCCTCGGTTTTAGAGCTTCAACTGAGCAGAGCTTCAACTGAGCCCTAACCCTAGGTACCTGTCCTGGGCCTAAACCCTAACCCTAGGTATCTGTCCTGGGCCTAAACCCTAACCCTAGGTATCTGTCCTGGGCCTAAACCCTAACCCTAGGTACCTGTCCTGGGCCTAAACCCTAACCCTAGGTACCTGTCCTGGGCCTAAACCCTAACCCTAGGTATCTGTCCTGGGCCTAAACCCTAACCCTAGGTATCTGTCCTGGGCCTAAACCCTAACCCTAGGTACCTGTCCTGGGCCTAAACCCTAACCCTAGGTACCTGTCCTGGGCCTAAACCCTAACCCTAGGTACCTGTCCTGGGCCTAAACCCTAACCCTAGGTATCTGTCCTGGGCCTAAACCCTAACCCTAGGTAACTGTCCTGGGCCTAAACCCTAACCCTAGGTACCTGTCCTGGGCCTAAACCCTAACCCTAGGTACCTGTCCTGGGCCTAAACCCTAACCCTAGGTACCTGTCCTGGGCCTAAACCCTAACCCTAGGTACCTGTCCTGGGCCTAAACCCTAACCCTAGGTACCTGTCCTGGGCCTAAACCCTAACCCTAGGTACCTGTCCTGGGCCTAAACCCTAACCCTAGGTACCTGTCCTGGGCCTAAACCCTAACCCTAGGTACCTGTCCTGGGCCTAAACCCTAACTTTAGGTACCTGTCCTGGGCCTTGGACACTAACCAGGAGGAGCGGGACAAAGGCAAGACTGTGGAGGTGGGCAGGGCTTACTTTGAGACAGAGAAGAAGCACTTCACCATCCTGGATGCCCCGGGACACAAGAGCTTCGTACCCAACATGATCGGTGGGGCGTCGCAGGCAGACCTAGCAGTCCTGGTGAGACCCCACCCTGTACCTGTTGCTGCTGCCACGATGGGCATCTCTAATATAAGACAGAAGTTATGTTAAACACCAACACAAGTTGCTGATGAAAGCAATAGGCTTTTTATTTGCCAGAACGTCTCATCATGACAAATACCGGTACAGTCGTTTTGCCTGAATTTAACCAGTATAAACTCTCACACCGTACCGTTGAAACCGGAAACAACCCTGATTGTCGGTTACACCAGATGTAGTACAGTACACCAGATGTAGTACAGTACACCAGATGTAGTACAGTACACCAGATGTAGTACAGTACACCAGATGCTGCTGTACTCGTGGGGTAGTTGTGATGAACTTGACCCCGGGCTGCTCTCTCTCTCTCTGATCAGGTGATCTCCGCCAGGAAGGGAGAGTTTGAGACAGGCTTCGAGAAAGGCGGCCAGACTCGAGAGCACGCCATGCTGGCCAAAACGGCAGGGGTGAAGCACCTGATCGTCCTCGTCAACAAGATGGATGACCCCACTGTGAACTGGAGCCTGGACAGGTCAATGAAGTGAAGGATTGTGGGACATTATCATGTTATCATTGACGTGGTACCCTTACTTTACTGTTTCAATCATATGATCAATGAAACAATGTGATTGATGTGGTACACTTTAGTTGTTCTGCATGGGGTTGGCCTAGTTAACCCTAGCCCTGTGAATCTTAGGGTTGGCCTAGTTAACCCTAGCCCTGTGAATCTTAGGGTTGGCCTAGTTAACCCTAGCCCTGTGAATCTTAGGGTTGGCCTAGTTAACCCTAGCCCTGTGAATCTTAGGGTTGGCCTAGTTATAACCCTGCCACTAACCAACAACTATATAACCCTGCCACTAACAACAACTATATAACCCTGCCACTAACAAACAACTATATAACCCTGCCACTAACAAACAACTATATAACCCTGCCACTAACCAACAACTATATAACCCTGCCACTAACCAACAACTATATAACCCTGCCACTAACCAACAACTATATAACCCTGCCACTAACAAACAACTATATAACCCTGCCACTAACCAACAACTATATAACCCTGCCACTAACAAACAACTACATAACCCTGCCACTAACAAACAACTATATAACCCTGCCACTAACAAACAACTATATAACCCTGCCACTAACCAACAACTATATAACCCTGCCACTAACAAACAACTATATAACCCTGCCACTAACAAACAACTATATAACCCTGCCACTAACAAACAACTATATAACCCTGCCACTAACCAACAACTATATAACCCTGCCACTAACCAACAACTATATAACCCTGCCACTAACAAACAACTATATAACCCTGCCACTAACAAACAACTATATAACCCTGCCACTAACCAACAACTATATAACCCTGCCACTAACAAACAACTATATAACCCTGCCACTAACAAACAACTATATAACCCTGCCACTAACAAACAACTATATAACCCTGCCACTAACAAACAACTATATAACCCTGCCACTAACAAACAACTATATAACCCTGCCACTAACAAACAACTATATAACCCTGCCACTAACCAACAACTATATAACCCTGCCACTAACAAACAACTATATAACCCTGCCACTAACAAACAACTATATAACCCTGCCACTAACAAACAACTATATAACCCTGCCACTAACAAACAACTATATAACCCTGCCACTAACAAACAACTATATAACCCTGCCACTAACCAACAACTATATAACCCTGCCACTAACAAACAACTATATAACCCTGCCACTAACAAACAACTATATAACCCTGCCACTAACAAACAACTATATAACCCTGCCACTAACCAACAACTATATAACCCTGCCACTAACAAACAACTACATAACCCTGCCACTAACAAACAACTATATAACCCTGCCACTAACAAACAACTATATAACCCTGCCACTAACAAACAACTATATAACCCTGCCACTAACAAACAACTATATAACCCTGCCACTAACAAACAACTATATAACCCTGCCACTAACAAACAACTATATAACCCTGCCACTAACCAACAACTATATAACCCTGCCACTAACAAACAACTATATAACCCTGCCACTAACCAACAACTATATAACCCTGCCACTAACCAACAACTATATAACCCTGCCACTAACCAACAACTATATAACCCTGCCACTAACCAACAACTATATAACCCTGCCACTAACCAACAACTATATAACCCTGCCACTAACAAACAACTATATAACCCTGCCACTAACTTGTTAGTGGCAGGGTTATATAGTTGTTGGTTAGTGGCAGGGTTATATAGTTGTTGGTTAGTGGCAGGGTTATATAGTTGTTGGTTAGTGGCAGGGTTATATAGTTGTTGGTTAGTGGCAGGGTTATATAGTTGTTGGTTAGTGGCAGGGTTATATAGTTGTTGGTTAGTGGCAGGGTTATATAGTTGTTGGTTAGTGGCAGGGTTATATAGTTGTTGGTTAGTGGCAGGGTTATATAGTTGTTGGTTAGTGGCAGGGTTATATAGTTGTTGGTTAGTGTTATATAGACGGGTTAGTGTTGTATAGTTGTTGGTTAGTTGCAGGGTTATATATTAGGGTTAGTGATAGGATATATTGTTGTTGGATAGGTTTATGGAGTTGGATTAGGGTTATATAGTTGGTTAGGCTCATGTTGTTAGTCTGAAATTACACCAACAAGAAGGAAATGTTAGGTGTACACACTATTTGGACTGTACAACGTTATCAAGTGTCAAGGAGGACTAGGATGGAGGACGAGGATGAGTCAAACTAATCCAACGGCCACAAAATATGTCTACAACCGTACAGCAGTGGTGTTGCAACATCCTAAGGACATATCATACCACAGGTGCACTAATTAATGGAATGGATTATTGAAACAATTGCTAACCATTCCAGCTCCGCTGGAGAACGGAGGCACAGCGTTGGAAATGGAAACAGAAGAGGAGACCTGGGTGCAGAAGGAGGAGCCAAGAGGAGAAGGAGGTGTGAAGGAGGAGGCTGGAGCCTGCTGCGGCCAAGGACGCCCCAGTTATGAGGAGGTTGCATGGAGGGAGGGGGAGGAGGATGAGATGATGGAGGAGGAAGAAGAGGAGGAGCTGCCTGTTTCCCAAAGTGGCCCCAGCCCTGCCAGACGCCCCCAAGAAGGAGCATGTCAACGTGGTCTTCATCGGTCACGTGGGTATGTAGTGTTAACATTCCTGGCTACGGTCTTATGGTGCCTGGCTATCTAGACCGTCTTAAGGTTCCTACCTCCAGTCTTAAGGTGCCTGGCTATCTAGAACATCTTAAGATTCTTGGCTACAATCTTAAGGTGCCTGGCTATCTAGACAGTCTTAAGTTTCCTGGCTATGGTCTGAAGTTGCCTGGCTATCTAGACGGTCTTACGGTGCCTGGCTGTCGAGGCGGTCTTAAGGTTCCATGGCTACGTTCTTAAGGTTCCATGGCTACGTTCGTAAGGTGCCTGGCTATCTAGACGGTCTTAAGGTGCCTGGCTATCTAGATGGTCTTAAGGTGCCTGGGTCTTGACTCCCGCAGAAAGACTTCCTTGTCTTTGTTCGAAGGGGTCTCCATTCGCAGGGCCTGAAGCTACAGTTGACGCTGAAATGCTAGCTTTGTATTAATAGTTAGTTTGTGAATAACTACTACAAGATTAGCCTTTAAGAAAGTATGTTGGTTTGAGAATAACTACTACAACAATAGCTCGTACAAGATTAGCTTTTCAGAAAGTATCAACACTCCCACAACAACAGCAAATAACAACACTGCAATAGGTTAGTTTAAGAGAAATAGCTCTACCAGCACTGCTACAAGAGTAACTTGAAGAATAGCTTTACCAAAACTACTATGGCTTCGCACTGGTACAGCACTGGTTCTATTTCTCCACTCACCAGCAGAATACTATGCAGCCTTCTTTCAAAACAAATGGTACAGAGTTCATTAACTTGAACCCTGAGGATTCTGTTTACTGTTTTAAGTCATGTACAACAAGCTGCCATCCAAAGACACTTGCAGTGACTGTAGATTCATGTCATGAAGGAGCAGGTGGGGGTTAGACTGTGGACATTGAGGATGGAGCCTCCTGGCTGAGAGGCCACTAGACTGTCCTGTCCATAAGGTGACTCATATGACCACAACAGTGTTGCACTGAATCTGTCAGGGAAGGTGAATTGACAAACCTGCCCTGCTGACTCATGACAGAAGAAGCTGGAAACATGATATTCTAACCATTTACATTTACACCTAGGGCATTTGGCAGATGCTTTCATTTATCAAGTACATTTGTTAAAAGAGAGACGGCAATATATCACTGTGGTGCATAAAGATGAAAACAGCACAGTTTTCAAGCATTCATAATTGCAAAGTTAATAGAACAAGTTTCATAATTCCCCTTTGGTCTTTCAGATGCTGGCAAATCAACTATTGGTGGACAGATCATGTAAGTGATCCAGTTTTTGTGTTATGTTTTATACGTTAACATGTCCATTTGCACCAAGCTTTCGATATCCTCAAGAGAAAATGCAGCATAAAGCTAACAGTCTTGTGTGTTGGCTTCATGGAGCACATATGTCATGTCTGTGTTCCAGGTATTTGACCGGTATGGTGGAGAAGAGAACTCTGGAAAAATACGAACGAGAAGCAAAGGAGAAGAACAGAGAGACCTGGTGAGGCTAGTAACCCTTACCCTGAGCCTAACCCTAACTATATGTAGCAGGTTAAATATATGGACTCAATCGTGTAGTGTGACCAGCAATGACTGTAGCGACGACTGAGAGCCAATGAGAGTGCAAGACATGGGCGAGAAAACAAGGGGCATGAGTCGTCATTTATTCTATTTTATTTAGTCTCAATTATTTATTGCCCTCCAACTCTCTCTGCAGAACAGACGATCATTGCTGCATGCATCTCCAACCTTCTCGCCTCCATATTTGATTCCAGGGTTTCCCACACAAAATTGGTTACCCATTTTAACATTTAAAATGGTCACGTCCATAACGCAGAAGTTATATAAAAACAAAAAGACAACAAAGACCATTGGCCAATCGCATATAACATCTTTGAATGTTAACTTTACACAGAAACTTTGAATACAATTGCATTCGAAATGCATGTGCAACTTTTATGTAAAAAGGAAGTTCCTCGGTTTTAGAGCTTCAACTGAGCAGAGCTTCAACTGAGCCCTAACCCTAGGTACCTGTCCTGGGCCTAAACCCTAACCCTAGGTATCTGTCCTGGGCCTAAACCCTAACCCTAGGTATCTGTCCTGGGCCTAAACCCTAACCCTAGGTACCTGTCCTGGGCCTAAACTCTAACCCTAGGTACCTCTCCTGGGCCTACACCCTAACCCTAGGTATCTGTCCTGGGCCTAAACCCTAACCCTAGGTATCTGTCCTGGGCCTAAACCCTAACCCTAGGTATCTGTCCTGGGCCTAAACCCTAACCCTAGGTACCTGTCCTGGGCCTAAACCCTAACCCTAGGTACCTGTCCTGGGCCTAAACCCTAACCCTAGGTATCTGTCCTGGGCCTAAGCCCTAACCCTAGGTAACTGTCCTGGGCCTAACCTCTAACCCTAGGTACCTGTCCTGGGCCTAACCCCTAACCCTAGGTACCTGCCCTGGGCCTAAACCCTAACCCTAGGTACCTGTCCTGAGCCTAAACCCTAACTTTAGGTACCTGTCCTGGGCCTAAACCCTAACCCTAGGTACCTGTCCTGAGCCTAAACCCTAACTTCAGGTACCTGTCCTGGGCCTAAACCCTAACCCTAGGTACCTGTCCTGGGCCTAAACCCTAACTTTAGGTACCTGTCCTGGGCCTTGGACACTAACCAGGAGGAGCGGGACAAAGGCAAGACTGTGGAGGTGGGCAGGGCTTACTTTGAGACAGAGAAGAAGCACTTCACCATCCTGGATGCCCCGGGACACAAGAGCTTCGTACCCAACATGATCGGTGGGGCGTCGCAGGCAGACCTAGCAGTCCTGGTGAGACCCCACCCTGTACCTGTTGCTGCTGCCACGATGGGCATCTCTAATATAAGACAGAAGTTATGTTAAACACCAACACAAGTTGCTGATGAAAGCAATAGGCTTTTTATTTGCCAGAACGTCTCATCATGACAAATACCGGTACAGTCGTTTTGCCTGAATTTAACCAGTATAAACTCTCACACCGTACCGTTGAAACCGGAAACAACCCTGATTGTCGGTTACACCAGATGTAGTACAGTACAACCAGATGTAGTACAGTACACCAGATGTAGTACAGTACACCAGATGCTGCTGTACTCGTGGGGTAGTTGTGATGAACTTGACCCCGGGCTGCTCTCTCTCTCTCTGATCAGGTGATCTCCGCCAGGAAGGGAGAGTTTGAGACAGGCTTCGAGAAAGGCGGCCAGACTCGAGAGCACGCCATGCTGGCCAAAACGGCAGGGGTGAAGCACCTGATCGTCCTCGTCAACAAGATGGATGACCCCACTGTGAACTGGAGCCTGGACAGGTCAATGAAGTGAAGGATTGTGGGACATTATCATGTTATCATTGACGTGGTACCCTTACTTTACTGTTTCAATCATATGATCAATGAAACAATGTGATTGATGTGGTACACTTTAGTTGTTCTGCATGGGGTTGGCCTAGTTAACCCTAGCCCTGTGAATCTTAGGGTTGGCCTAGTTAACCCTAGCCCTGTGAATCTTAGGGTTGGCCTAGTTAACCCTAGCCCTGTGAATCTTAGGGTTGGCCTAGTTAACCCTAGCCCTGTGAATCTTAGGGTTGGCCTAGTTAACCCTAGCCCTGTGAATCTTAGGGTTGGCCTAGTTAACCCTAGCCCTGTGAATCTTAGGGTTGGCCTAGCTAACCCTCGCCCTGTGAATCCCTCCAGGTATGAAGAATGCAAGGAGAAGTTGGTGCCCTTCCTGAAGAAGGTGGGCTTCAACCCCAAGAAGGACGTGTACTTCATGCCTTGCTCCGGCCTCACAGGGTCCAACCTGAAGGACCCCGTCCCAGAATGCACCTGGTACACGTAAGTCAATCTGTGTGTACCTGTGTACCATGCTATCTGTGTGATAGCATGATGAAATAATTCATAATATGAAATAATTCATAATATCCAAGTTGAGAACTCACTCTCTCGCACTGCTTAGTTGTATATAAAATAGCCCATTGTGATTGATTCATTTAAGAGACTGGCTATATCTGGTTTGTTAAAGTACGTCTTGTGTCCTCGCGTCTTGTGTCCTCGCGTCTTGTGTCCTCGCGTCTGGTGTCCTATCGTCTTGTGTCCTCGCGTCTTGTGTCCTATCGTCTTGTGTCCTTGCGCCCTCACGTTGATTGCTTGATATTGTTGTTGATTCAAAGAGACTGGCTATATCTGGTTTGTTAAAGTACGTCTTGTGTCCTCGCGTCTGGTGTCCTATCGTCTTGTGTCCTCGCGTCTTGTGTCCTATCGTCTTGTGTCCTTGCGCCCTCACGTTGATTTCCCTGCTCATGATCAATATTGAAAACTGTGTCAGAGCAGGTGTGCGTGTAAACAGCTGTGTGATGCTCAGCTGTAGTTGACAGCCTGGTGTCCTGTCTGTGCTCCAGAGGGCTGCTTGCATCCTTGCCTTTGGCACGCTCTCGCACACTTGGATACTACCGGCCTGTAGCTCTATTACAATAGCAGTTTCCACACGAGAGCGTGGTACCCGTCAACTTCACTCCCCTGCGGTAAAATTAGAAGGTAAACAATTAGGTGCTTACTTACAGCGAACTCACTCTGTCCTTAATGTTCGTGTGTGTGTGTGTGTGTGTGTGTGGTGTGTGTGTGTGTGTGTGTGTGTGTGTGTGTGTGTGTGTGTGTGTGTGTGTGTGTGTGTGTGTGTGTGTGTGTGTGTGTGTGTAGGACATGTACGTGGCTAGGGAATCAGGAGTCTGACCGTCTCCTATCTACAGGCCCAGCTGGTCATGATGCCCAATAGGGTGAGTGCGCGCACACACACACACACACACACACGGAGCCTCTCATCCCCCAGGGACATAAGATACACTATATCATGTATATACATGATATCACCTGTATATACACATATCATGTGTATACATATTGTATCATGTGTCTATATACTATACATATTATATACTATACATATTATGTACTATACATGTTATATCACGTGTATATATACATCTTGTATCATGTTTATACATGTCTACACTAATAATGGCTCCAGCAAACACCATTTAATAAAAAATTATGGAAAACAACTCGGTTGATAATTAATACAACTAGCATGTACTTGTGTACATTTGTGTGGCCAATAGTACAGGTGATTTGTTGATGCTTTTTATCTTGTCCTCTGTGCAAACGGCTATCTGTATGTGAAGACTTGAATTCATCTTAACGAGTGTAGAGCCATTCAGACCGAGCCTGTCGGAGCGACGCTAACCCTCACCCTAACCTTCACCCTAACCCTCACCCTAACCTTCACCCTCACTCTCACTCTCACCCTCAACCTAACCCTCACACTAACCCTCACCCTAACCTTCACCCTAACCTTCACCCTAACCCTCACACTAACCCTCACCCTAACCTTCACCCTAACCCTCACACTAACCCTCACCCTAACCTTCACCCTCACTCTCACCCTCAACCTAACCCTCACACTAACCCTCACCCTAACCTTCACCCTCACTCTCACTCTCACCCTCAACCTAACCCTCACACTAACCCTCACCCTCACCCTAACCCTCACTCTCACTCTCACCCTCACACTAACCCTCACACTAACCCTCACCCTAACCTTCACCCTCACTCTCACTCTCACCCTCAACCTAACCCTCACACTACCCCTCACCCTAACCTTCACCCTCACTCTCACTCTCACCCTCACACTAACCCTCAACCTAACCCTCACACTAACCCTCAACCTAACCCTCACACTAACCCTCACGCTCACCCTCACACTAACCCTCACACTAACCCTAACCCTTACCCTCTGGTGTTCCTGACAAACTGCTCATCCAAACGATAATAATTCTAATCTAATAATTCATATGCTAATAGTTGGAGGAAAGTCCCACTGAAAACTGATTTAATTGACCGCCTGTGTACTTCTTGGAGCGAAGTTACACCCATAACCGTCTGACCCCTGACCTCTGAGCAGCACACGGTGGAGGTGCTGAGTCTGCTGAGTGACGACGTGGAGACGGACGACGCAGATCCCGGGGAGAACCTGAAGCTGCGTCTGAAGGGCATCGAGGAAGAGGAGATCCTCCCTGGATTCATCCTCTGCAACGCTGAACAACTCTGCCACTCCGGACGCACCTTTGATGCCCAGGTACAGGCTCAGGGTTAGCCAGGTACAGGCTCAGGGTTAGCCAGGTACAGGCTCAGGGCTTAGCCAGGTACAGGCTAGGGTTAGCCAGGTATTTTGGTACATGAGTCATTCTGTCGTGTGTATTATAACTATCTCTATTATATTATAACTATCTCTATTATCTAGAGCTGTGAATCTTCACTGGCCTCACGATTCGATTCGATTACGATTCAGCTGTCCACGATTCGATTCGATTCTACGATGCATCTTGATGCATCTCGATGCAGCTCAATAACCACAACCTCTTTTTCAGAGCGCTTCTCACGTGTTTCTTCCAGCGCTTCCACATTCCTTCGTTGTGACGTCACACTAGAGCAGGGGTGGCCAACCAGTCAGAGACGAAGAGCCAATTTTTTTACTGTGTTACTGTAAAGAGCCACATTATACACACATGAACATCTCCCATCTCTTCCTCTCACACACACATGAACATCTCCCCATCTCTTCCTCTCACACACACATGAACATCTCCCATCTCTTCCTCTCACACACACATGAACATCTCCCATCTCTTCCTCTCACACACACATGAACATCTCCCCATCTCTTCCTCTCACACACACCACAAATATTTGTAGCCACTGCCAGGGCAATAACATTTTCATAGTCTTATCTAGTTAATTCGGGGGGTGCTCCGAATTAACGGAGCACCCCCCCCCCCCCATCAGAACCGCAATTAACGGACCCCCCCCCCCCCCCCCCCATCAACAGCGCATCCTTGGCGCAACATCTGTGATGACGCGTTAACTTTGACAGCCCTAAAAAAAACACAAAATTCAATATGAACGTAAGAGCATGAAACCAGACAAAGAGCCGCGGGTTGGCCAGGCCTGCACTAGCGTATCCCGTCTATTTTTGATTATAAATTAATTTGAAACAATGGAGAGACATCGCGTCTGGCATTGGCAGCAGCTCTCCACATGAGTGGTGCCTTCGAAAAGATGTTTGTGTGTAGTACAACTGGGTTGTCCATGACGGCCTGTATAAGGTTCTCCTCCGCCTTTTGTGACAATGTTGATATCGTATGTCCCGCCCCCTCCTCAATTTTGATTGGCTGACAAGAGAGACGTGACATTGATGAGCGCGACGCTTCTCCAAAAGTTGAACTATTTTCAACTCAGAGCACTGGGAGCAGAGCGACCAAAAGCGCTGAACTTCATAGGGTTTGCATTGAAAATAGCCGCTGCCAGCGTTTTTTTATTTTTTACATCAACGTTAGTAGGCTATAATCGATTATGTTCTGTCACTGCATCGATGCAGAATCGTACATGTCCGCATCGCGATGCATCTTAGAATCGAGAAATGTCCACACCCCTACTATTATCTCTATTATATTATAACTATCTCTATTATATTATAACTGTTATATTACAGATTGTCATCATTGAACACAAGTCAATCATCTGCCCCGGTTACAACGCCGTTCTGCACATCCACACCTGCATCGAAGAAGTTCAGATCACAGTAAGTCACCTGCAGCATATGACCCCTCATTAACCCTCACATGTGGGTTCACCCTCACATATCTGTTCACCCTCTCCCTATGTGTTCACCCTCACCCTCTCCCTATGTGTTCACCCTCTCCCTATGTGTTCACCCTCACCCTCTCCCTATGTGTTCACCCTCTCCCTATGTGTTCACCCTCACCCTATGTGTTCACTCTCATCCTCTCCCTATGTGTTCACCCTCTCCCCATGTGTTCACCCTCACCCTCTCCATATGTGTTCACTCTCACCCTCTCCCTATGTGTTCACCCTCACCCTATGTGTTCACCCTCTCCCTATGTGTTCACTCTCACCCTCTCCCTATGTGTTCACCCTCACCCTATGTGTTCACCCTCTCCCTATGTGTTCACCTCACCCTCTCCCTATGTGTTCACCCTCTCCCTATGTGTTCACCCTCACCCTCTCCCTATGTGTTCACTCTCACCCTCTCCCTATGTGTTCACCCTCACCCTATGTGTTCACCCTCTCCCTATGTGTTCACCCTCTCACCCTCTCCCTATGTGTTCACCCTCTCCCTATGTGTTCACTCTCACCCTCTCCCTATGTGTTCACCCTCTCCCTATGTGTTCACCCTCACCCTCTCCCCATGTGTTCACCCTCACCCTCTCCCTATGTGTTCACTCTCACCCTCTCCCTATGTGTTCACCCTCACCCTATGTGTTCACCCTCTCCCTATGTGTTCACCCTCACCCTCTCCCTATGTGTTCACCCTCTCCCTATGTGTTCACCCTCTCCCTCACCCTATGTGTTCACCCTCACCCTCTCCCTATGTGTTCACCCTCTCCCTATGTGTTCACCCTCACCCTCTCCCTATGTGTTCACCCTCACCCTCTCCCTATGTGTTCACCCTCTCCCTATGTGTTCACCCTCACCCTCTCCCTATGTGTTCACTCTCACCCTCTCCCTATGTGTTCACCCTCTCCCTATGTGTTCACTCTCACCCTCTCCCTATGTGTTCACCCTCTCCCTATGTGTTCACCCTCTCCCTATGTGTTCACCCTCTCCCTATGTGTTCACCCTCTCCCTATGTGTTCACCCTCTCCCTATGTGTTCACCCTCACCCTCTCCCTATGTGTTCACCCTCACCCTCTCCCTATGTGTTCACCCTCTCCCTATGTGTTCACTCTCACCCTCTCCCTATGTGTTCACCCTCACCCTATGTGTTCACCCTCTCCCTATGTGTTCACCCTCACCCTCTCCCTATGTGTTCACCCTCTCCCTATGTGTTCACCCTCTCCCTCACCGTTCACCCTCACCCTCTCCCTATGTGTTCACCCTCACCCTCTCCCCATGTGTTCACCCTCACCCTCTCCCTATGTGTTCACCCTCTCCCTCACCCTATGTGTTCACCCTCACCCTCTCCCCATGTGTTCACCCTCACCCTCTCCCTATGTGTTCACCCTCACCCTCTCCCTATGTATTCACCCTCTCCCTATGTGTTCACCCTCTCCCTCACCCTATGTGTTCACCCTCACCCTCTCCCCATGTGTTCACCCTCACCCTCTCCCTATGTGTTCACCCTCTCCCTCACCCTATGTTTTCACCCTCACCCTCTCCCCATGTGTTCACCCTCACCCTCTCCCTATGTGTTCACCCTCTCCCTCACCCTATGTGTTCACCCTCACCCTCTCCCCATGTGTTCACCCTCTCCCTATGTGTTCACCCTCTCCCTCACCCTATGTGTTCACCCCTTCCCCTCTCCCCAATGTTTCACCTCACCTCTCCTATGTGTTCACCCTCTCCCTCACCCTATGTTTTCACCCTCACCCTCTCCCATGTGTTCACCCTCACCCTCTCCCTATGTGTTCACCCTCTCCCTCACCCTATGTGTTCACCCTCACCCTCTCCCCATGTGTTCACCCTCTCCCTATGTGTTCACCCTCTCCCTCACCCTATGTGTTCACCCTCACCCTCTCCCCATGTGTTCACCCTCTCCCTATGTGTTCACCCTCTCCCTCACCCTATGTTTTCACCCTCACCCTCTCCCCATGTGTTCACCCTCACCCTCTCACTATGTGTTCACCCTCTCCCTCACCCTATGTTTTCACCCTCACCCTCTCCCCATGTGTTCACCCTCACCCTCTCCCTATGTGTTCACCCTCTCCCTCACCCTATGTGTTCACCCTCACCCTCTCCCCATGTGTTCACCCTCTCCCTATGTGTTCACCCTCTCCCTCACCCTATGTGTTCACCCTCACCCTCTCCCCATGTGTTCACCCTCACCCTCTCCCTATGTGTTCACCCTCTCCCTCACCCTATGTGTTCACCCTCACCCTCTCCCCATGTGTTCACCCTCACCCTCTCCCTATGTGTTCACCCTCTCCCTCACCCTATGTTTTCACCCTCACCCTCTCCCCATGTGTTCACCCTCACCCTCACCCTCTCCCTATGTATTCACCCTCTCCCTATGTGTTCACCCTCTCCCTCACCCTATGTGTTCACCCTCTCCCTATGTGTTCACCCTCACCCTCTCTGTTCACCCTCACCCCCTCTGTTCACCCTCACCCCAGGCCTTAATCTGTCTGGTGGACAAGAAGACGGGGGAGAAGAGTAAAACCCGCCCTCGTTTCGTGAAGCAGGACCAGGTCTGCATCGCCCGGCTCCGCGCCGCCGGAACCATCTGCCTGGAGACCTTCAAGGACTTCCCTCAGATGGGGAGGTTCACACTGCGGGACGAAGGTGGGTGGGGGTGTAAGTGTGTATAATGTGTGAGTGTGTATAATGTGTGAGTGTGTATAACGTGTGAGTGTGTGTGTGTGTGTGTGTATAACGTGTGTGTGTGTGTGTGTGTGTGTGAGTGTGTATAACATGTGTGTAACATGTCCCCTGTAGGTAAAACTATTGCTATTGGCAAAGTTCTGAAGCTGGTGCCAGATAAGGACTAACGGAGCTCAGCACTATGCATGGAGATCTTCCACTGGGTTCAAAGGTCAGGAGAACGCTGCCAGAGCAACCCAAACCCCTCTGTCCTCACACACCACTACGCTGACGATGCCGCCGCCGACTAAGAAACACAAGAACCAGGAAGGAACCAGTCCCATGAAGCAGGAGCACCAGACTGAATCGCTTTCTACGATGAACCATAGAGTCCAGTGTGTCAGCCTTCTCATATTGAGAGCTATGCGATGCCACTAATGTAGCTCCGCCCTCCTGTCTGCCAGCTCCTCCCCCTGGTGTGTTCATTAGTCATTAAAAGCTGCTTCATGTGCCTTCTGGGCCACAAACACTCTGAATATCATTTGCTAATTCATTGAGGCAAGCCCCTTTTAAATGAGATTGGGAATTTAATGGGACACTTTATTGTGGTTTTAAGGATTGCTGAACCAAAATGTTAATTTGGTCTCAATCCACATGTGTAGTTGAATCCTTATCTCAAACCAGATTGACCACACGTGATAATATTATGAACAACAACAACAACAACAACAGACTCACTGTCACGTCATGGATCCAAATAAATACAATTGATCAAAGAAACTCGAGTCTGTTTGCTCCCAGGAGCGTTGCTCTGGTATTCTGTGTCGTTGTGTTGTTAGTTTTAGCAATAAAGTTTTCAAGTGGGTCGTGACGTCCGCTAGAGCGATGTGCGCATGCGCGGCCCCCAGCAGCACGTGGAGTAGCAACATGGCGGCGGACCACTTCGTCCTGGAGCGCGAGCAGGTCAGCGAAACACATTATATATTATATTATATATATTATTATATATATTATACATGATTATATATTATACATTGTTATTATATTATATATCAATTATATCTTATACATTAATGTATATTATGGAATAATATATACATTAATGTATGATATATTATTCTATAATATACATTATATTATATATATGGCAGTAGCTCAGGAGGGTCTGGCAACAGGAAGGTTGCTGGTTCGATCCCCAGGCTCCGCCTCCTCGCTAAGTGTGGAGGTGTCCCTGAGCAAGACACCACCTAACCCTACCTGCTCCTCCTAGCTAAGTGTGGAGGTGTCCCTGAGCAAGACACCACCTAACCCTACCTGCTCCTCCTAGCTAAGTGTGGAGGTGTCCCTGAGCAAGACACCACCTAACCCTACCTGCTCCTCCTAGCTAAGTGTGGAGGTGTCCCTGAGCAAGACACCACCTAACCCTACCTGCTCCTCCTAGCTAAGTGTGGAGGTGTCCCTGAGCAAGACACCACCTAACCCTACCTGCTCCTCCTAGCTAAGTGTGGAGGTGTCCCTTGAGCAAGACAAAATGAAAGAACCACCAAAACCACCTAACCCTACCTGCTCCTCCTAGCTAAGTGTGGAGGTGTCCCTGAGCAAGACACCACCTAACCCTACCTGCTCCTCCTCCTAGCTAAGTGTGGAGGTGTCCCTGAGCAAGACACCACCTAACCCTACCTGCTCCTCCTAGCTAAGTGTGGAGGTGTCCCTGAGCAAGACACCACCTAACCCTACCTGCTCCTCCTAGCTAAGTGTGGAGGTGTCCCTGAGCAAGACACCACCTAACCCTACCTGCTCTAAGTGTGGAGGTGTCCCTGAGCAAGACACCACCTAACCCTACCTGCTCCTGACGTGTTGGTTGTTACCTTGCATGGTTGACACCACCGTCGGTGTATGAATGGGTGAATGTGAGGCAATACTGTAAAGCGCTTTGGATAAAAGCGATGTATAAATGCAATCCATCTACCAATTTAATAGCAACAGATTACAGCTGTACATTCTTTAGAACATATTCACGGCTGGCTTCAGAGCTGCTCTTTATTCCCTCCAGTGCTCAACAGCCTCTCAAGCAGAGCTGCTCTGTTTTTGCTAAACTGCTTCACGTCATGCAGCTTCCACCATGTGAGGGCGTCCCGCTGTCTGCTGATGGCCGGTTAGTTCAGCCTTGAATAGTGATGGCAAAACACTTCATCTCAGTGACTTGAATCACTAGAATCAGTTCATTAAAAACATTCTTTTGAACGAATCCTTTTAATGAACTGATTCTAGTGATTCGAGTCGAGATGAAGTGTTTCACCATCACTAGTTCTGGTGACGAGATGCTGGAGGCGACTATGCGCGCTTGGGGATGCAGATGCGTCAACACGTCAAAATATCCCCCACACCATTACACCACCACCACCACCATTACACCACCATTACACCACCACCACCACAAATACTCAGACCAGCCCGTCTGGCACCAACAACCATGCCACGTTCAAAGTCAGTTAAATCACCTTTCTTCCCCATTGTGATGCTGGGTTTGAACCTCAGCAGATCGTCTTGACCATGTCTACATGTTTACCTACCTACATGTCTACCTGCCTACCTGCCTACATGTCTACCTGCCTACATGTCTACACGTCTACCTGCCTACATGTCTACATGTCTACCTGCCTACACATCTACACGTCTACATGTCTACACGTCTACCTGCCTACACGTCTACCTGCCTACACGTCTACCCTGCCTACACGTCTACACGTCTACATGTCTACCTGCCTACACATCTACACATCTACACGTCTACATGTCTACATGTCTACCTGCCTACACATCTACACGTCTACATGTCTACACGTCTACCTGCCTACACGTCTACCTGCCTACACGTCTACATGTCTACCTGCCTACACGTCTACCTGCCTACACGTCTACACGTCTACCTGCCTACACGTCTACACGTCTACATGTCTACCTGCCTACACATCTACACGTCTACATGTCTACATGTCTACCTGCCTACACATCTACACGTCTACATGTCTACACGTCTACCTGCCTACACGTCTACCTGCCTACACGTCTACCTGCCTACACGTCTACATGTCTACCTGCCTACATGTCTACCTGCCTACACGTCTACACGTCTACCTGCCTACACGTCTACATGTCTACCTGCCTACACGTCTACATGTCTACCTGCCTACACGTCTACACGTCTACATGTCTACATGCCTAAATGCATTGAGTTGCTGCCATGTGATTGGCTGATTAGATATTTGCGTTAATGAGCAGTTGAACAGGTGTACCTAATAAAGTGGCCAGTAAGTGTAGTATTACAGTTTACCTGCTGGCGCCTTAACCTCTCAACTATTAAAGTGTACTTTAATAGTACTTACTAGTTAATTCTACGAGTGATACGTTAACCTCGCTTTGTATGAACCTCATCTTCCTCCTGGTTCAGGTGAGGAAGGCTGTCTTGGCTCTGCAGGCTTTCTGGAAGTCCAATTCCTCCCCTGATGCGCTCTTCCCCAGCGCCAGCGAGCACGTCTCCCTCCTCTTCACCCTGTGGAAGATCCCCAAGAAGCAGCAGAACATCCGCATGTGAGTCCGTTCACAGTTCATATTGAAGCTGATCAGTAGAAGTGAATCTTTATGTTCATGTGTCTGATATGAAGCTGATCAGTAGAAGTGATCTTTATGTTCATGTGTCTGATATGAAGCTGATCAGAAGAAGTGATCTTTATGTTCATGTGTCTGATATGAAGCTGATCAGTAGAAGTGATCTTTATGTTCATGTGTCTGATATGAAGCTGATCAGTAGAAGTGATCTTTATGTTCATGTGTCTGATATGAAGCTGATCAGTAGAAGTGATCTTAGTTCAGTTGCTGATATGAAGCTGGATCATAGAAGTGATCTTCTATGTTCATGTGGTCTGATATGAAGCTGATCAGTAGAAGTGTCATCATTATGTTTCATGTGTCTGATATGAAGCTGATCAGTAAGAAGTGATCAATTATTTCATGTGGTCTGATATGAAGCTGATCAGTAGAAGTGATCTTTATGTTCATGTGTCTGATATGAAGCTGATCAGTAGAAGTGATCATTATGTTCATGTGTCTGATATGAAGCTGATCAGTAGAAGTGATCTTTATGTTCATGTGTCTGATATGAAGCTGATCAGTAGAAGTGATCATTATGTTCATGTGTCTGATATGAAGCTGATCAGTAGAAGTGATCTTTATGTTCATGTGTCTGATATGAAGCTGATCAGTAGAAGTGATCTTTATGTTCATGTGTCTGATATGAAGCTGATCAGTAGAAGTGATCTTATGTTCATGTAGTGTCTGATATGAAGCTGATCAGAAGAAGTGATCTTTATGTTCATGTGTCTGATATGAAGCTGATCAGAAGAAGTGATCTTTATGTTCATGTGTCTGATATGAAGCTGGATCAGTAGAAGTGATCTTTATGTTCATGTGTCTGATTGAAGCTGATCAGTAGAAGTGATCATTAATGTTCATTGGTGTCTGATATGAAGCTGATCAGAAGAAGTAGTCCATCATTATGTTCATGTGTCTGATATGAAGCTGATCAGTAGAAGTGATCATTATGTTCATGTGTCTGAATATGAAGCTGAATCAGAGAAGAGTGATCATATGTCATGTGTCGATTGAGCTGATCGTAGAGTGATCATTTAGTTCATTGTGTCTGATATGAGTGTCAGAGAAGTGATCATTATGTTCATGTGATGATTGACGCTGATTCCCAGAAGAAGTAGTCCATCATTATGTTTCATGTGTCTATGATATGAAGCTGATCAGAAGAAGTAGTCCATCATTATGTTCATGTGTCTGATATGAAGCTGATCAGAAGAAGTAGTCCATCATTATGTTCATTATGTGTCCCGACTGCAGCCCGCTGCCCCACAACCAGAGAACCGAGACGGACGAGGTCTGTCTGTTCACCAGAGACGAGCCCAACATGACCCCGGAGCAGAGCCAGCGCTTCTACAAGAGGATCCTGCAGGAGAAAGGCGTCCACAGTGTTACAGAGGTACTACTAGGTTCTAGTACTGCAGGAGAAAGGCATCCACAGTGTTACAGAGGTACTACTAGGTTCTAGTACTGCAGGAGAAAGGCATCCGCAGTGTTTCAGAGGTACTACTAGGTTCTAGTACTGCAGGAGAAAGGCATCCGCAGTGTTACAGAGGCACTACTAGGTTCTAGTACTGCAGGAGAAAGGCGTCCACAGTGCTACAGAGGCACTACTAGGTTCTAGTACTGCAGGAGAAAGGCATCCGCAGTGTTAGAGGTACTACTAGGTTCTAGTACTGCAGGAGAAAGGCGTCCACAGTGTTACAGAGGCACTACTAGGTTCTAGTACTGCAGGAGAAAGGCGTCCACAGTGTTACAGAGGCACTACTAGGTTCTAGTACTGCAGGAGAAAGGCATCCGCAGTGTTACAGAGGTACTACTAGGTTCTAGTACTGCAGGAGAAAGGCGTCCACAGTGTTACAGAGGCGCTACTATGTTCTAGTACTGCAGGAACACATGACCCAAAATGATTATTGCTATCAATTGCTAAGCGTTTGTGCCGTTTCGATGTGTTCTTATTGGATTCAGGTCATCCCTTACAAGCTGCTGAAGACTGAGTACAAGTCATACGAGTCCAAGAGACGCCTGCTCGGAAACTTTGACCTGTTCCTGTCTGACGACCGCATCCAACGCTTCCTTCCCACCCACCTTGGAAACAACTTCTATAGGAATAAAAAGTAAGCTATCTTAATATCCCAAATAGTCCCAATAGTGGCGTCAGTGGCTTAAGATAAAATAGAACCTTATTAATCCCGAAGGAAATTCTTGACCCTTCAGTTGCAGACACAGTTATAGCAATCATTTTCTCGTCTGAAAGTTGGATAGATATAACGGACCACAATAAAAGTCTTATAGATAGAATTCCCTGGATGGATGGTAGGGCTGGGTGGTATGGCAAGAAATATGATCACAATATGTTTTCCCATATTGATCAATCTTGATATTTATCACAATTTGATGATTCTGAGTATCCTGATAATGACTGAAGCCTGAAGAAGCCAGAGGGTTCATAGCTAAACTTTAGAACATAGTTTCACAAAAATAAAATGTAAACATTTAACTGTGCAAACATGCTGTATCTGCCTTAACAAAACAATGCAAGTTCCCTTGCCTTGTAAATTATGAAAATAATGCAAATAAAACTAAATGCTGTGACTACCCATCACAAATGGATCATTAATCTAACTGTTCCTTCTCCAGACCCAATATCATTATCTATGTCCTTCTTCCAGACCCATATAAAAGTTCAATCTAACTGTTCGCCTTCTCCGACCCCATATCATTAATTCTACTGGTTCCTTCTCCAGAGACCCCATATCATTAATCTTAACCTGTTTCCCCCGCAGACCCCATCATTAATCTAACTGTCCCCCAGACCCCATATCATCATTAATCTAACTGTTCCTTCTCCAGACCCCATATCATTAATCTAACTGTTCCTTCTCCAGACCCCATATCATTAATCTAACTGTTCCTTCTCCAGAGACCCCATATCATTAATCTAACTGTTCCTTCTCCAGACCCCATATCATTAATCTAACTGTTCCTTCTCCAGACCCCATATCATTAATCTAACTGTTCCTTCTCCAGAGACCCCATATCATTAATCTAACTGTTCCTTCTACATGAGTCACTAGAACACGTTACATGAGTCACTAGAACACGTTACATGAGTCACTAGAACACGTTATATGAGTCACTAGAACACGTTACATGAGTCACTAGAACACGTTACATGAGTCACTAGAACACGTTATATGAGTCACTAGAACACGTTACATGAGTCACTAGAACACGTTACATGAGTCACTAGAACACGTTATG
Source organism: Coryphaenoides rupestris (assembly GCA_002895965.2). Taxonomy (NCBI): domain Eukaryota; kingdom Metazoa; phylum Chordata; class Actinopteri; order Gadiformes; family Macrouridae; genus Coryphaenoides; species Coryphaenoides rupestris. Next base: position 9,368 of record PIJE02002019.1, on the reverse strand, counting down.
AGTCACTAGAACACGTTATATGAGTCACTAGAACACGTTACATGAGTCACTAGAACACGTTACATGAGTCACTAGAACACGTTATATGAGTCACTAGAACACGTTACATGAGTCACTAGAACACGTTATATGAGTCACTAGAACACGTTATGAGTCACTAGAACACGTTACATGAGTCACTAGAACACGTTATATGAGTCACTAGAACACGTTATGAGTCACTAGAACACGTTATATGAGTCACTAGAACACGTTACATGAGTCACTAGAACACGTTACATGAGTCACTAGAACACGTTACATGAGTCACTAGAACACGTTACATGAGTCACTAGAACACGTTACATGAGTCACTAGAACACGTTACATGAGTCACTAGAACACGTTATGAGTCACTAGAACACGTTATATGAGTCACTAGAACACGTTATGAGTCACTAGAACACGTTACATGAGTCACTAGAACACGTTACATGAGTCACTAGAACACGTTATGAGTCACTAGAACACGTTATATGAGTCACTAGAACACGTTACATGAGTCACTAGAACACGTTACATGAGTCACTAGAACACGTTACATGAGTCACTAGAACACGTTACATGAGTCACTAGAACACGTTACATGAGTCACTAGAACACGTTACATAATAATAAACAAATGTGTGTTACCAGCAGGCACCCTTGTTGTTGATCTTAATGCGGGTGCCCTGAATGACGCTGTTCAGGTGGCGGGCAAGATGCTTCCTCTGCAGGTCCACAGATATAGGGTCTCTGGAGAAGGAACAGTTAGATTAATGATATGGGGTCTGGAGAAGGAACAGTTAGATTAATGATATGGGGTCTCTGGAGAAGGAACAGTTAGATTAATGATATGGGGTCTGGAGAAGGAACAGTTAGATTAATGATATGGGGTCTGGAGAAGGAACAGTTAGATTAATGATATGGGGTCTCTGGAGAAGGAACAGTTAGATTAATGATATGGGGTCTCTGGGAGAAGGAACAGTTAGATTAATGATATGGGGGTCTCTGGAGAAGGGAACAGTTAGATTAAATGATATGGGTCCTCTGGAGAAGGAACAGTTAGATTAAATGATATGGGGTCTGGAGAAGGAACAGTTAGATTAATGATATGGGGTCTCTGGAGAAGGAAACAGTTAGATTAATGATTATGGGGTCCTCTGGAGAAGGAAACAGTTAGATTAATGATATGGGGTCTGGAGAAGGAACAGTTAGATTAATGATATGGGGTCCTCTGGAGAAGGAACAGTTAGATTTAATGATATGGGGTCTCTGGAGAAGGAACAGTTAGATTAATGATATGGGGTTCTGGAGAAGGAACAGTTAGATTAATGAATATGGGGTCTCTGGAGAAGGAACAGTTAGATTAATGATATGGGGTCCTGGAGAAGGACAGTTAAGATTAATGATATGGGGTCTCTGGGAGAAGGAACAGTTAGATTAATGATATGGGGTCTGGAGAAGGAACAGTTAGATTAATGATATGGGGTCTCTGGAGAAGGAACAGTTAGATTAATGATATTGGGGTCTGGAGAAAGGAACAGTTAGATTTAATGATATGGGCGTCTGGAGAAAGGAACCAGTTAAGATTAATGATATGGGGTCTGGAGAAGGGAAACAGTTAGATTAATGATATGGGGTCCTGGAGAAGGAACCAGTTAGATTAATGATATGGGGTCTGGAGAAAGGAACAGTTAGACTTAAACGTGACTATGGGGTCCTGGAGAAGGAAGTAGATGTGGTCCGTATGGGTTCTCTGGCAGAAGTACAGTTTAGATTAATGATATGGGGTCTCGGTGGAGAAGGGAACAGTTAGATTAATGATATGGGGTCTCTGGAGAAGGAACAGTTAGATTAATGATATGGGGTCTGGAGAAGGAACAGTTTAGCATTAATGATATGGGGTCTGGAGACCAGGAACAGTTAGATTAATGATATGGGGTCTGGAGAAGGAACAGTTAGATTAATGATATGGGGCTGGCAGTAGAAGCAGTTAAAGATTAATGATGGGGTCGGAGAGGAACAGTTAGATTAATGATATGGGGTCCTGGAGAAGGAACAGTTAAGATTAATGATATGGGGGTCCTGGAGTAAGGAGCGTATCTAGTTAGATTAATGATATGGGGTCTCGGAGAAGGAACAGTTAGATTAATGATATTGGGGTCTCTGGAGAAGGGAACAGTTAAGATTAATGATATGGGGTCTCTGGAGAAGGAACAGTTAAGATTAAATGATATGGGGTCTGGAGAAGGAACAGTTAGATTAATGATATGGGGTCTCTGGAGAAGGAACAGTTAGATTAATGATATGGGGTCTGGAGAAGGAACAGTTAGATTAATGATATGGGGTCTGGAGAAGGAACAGTTAGATTAATGATATGGGGTCTGGAGAAGGAACAGTTAGATTAATGATATGGGGTCTGGAGAAGGAACAGTTAGATTAATGATATGGGGCTCTGGAGAAGGAACAGTTAGATTAATGATATGGGGTCTTGGAGAAGGAACAGTTAGATTAATGATATGGGTCTCTGGAGAAGGAACAGTTAGATTAATGATATGGGGTCTGGAGAAGGAACAGTTAGATTAATGATATGGGGTCTCTGGAGAAGGAACAGTTAGATTAATGATATGGGGTCTGGAGAAGGAACAGTTAGATTAATGATATGGGGTCTGGAGAAGGAACAGTTAGATTAATGATATGGGGTCTGGAGAAGGAACAGTTAGATTAATGATATGGGGTCTCTGGAGAAGGAACAGTTAGATTAATGATATGGGGTCTGGAGAAGGAACAGTTAGATTAATGATATGGGGTCTGGAGAAGGAACAGTTAGATTAATGATATGGGGTCTCTGGAGAAGGAACAGTTAGATTAATGATATGGGGTCTCTGGAGAAGGAACAGTTAGATTAATGATATGGGGTCTGGAGAAGGAACAGTTAGATTAATGATATGGGGTCTCTGGAGAAGGAACAGTTAGATTAATGATATGGGGTCCTGGAGAAGGAACAGTTAGATTAATGATATGGGGTCCTGGAGAAGGAACAGTTAGATTAATGATATGGGGTCTCTGGAGAAGGAACAGTTAGATTAATGAATGGGGTCCTGGAGAAGGAACAGTTAGATTAATGATATGGGGTCCTGGAGAAGGAACAGTTTAGATTAATGATATGGGGTCTGGAGAAGGAACAGTTAGATTAATGATATGGGGTCTCTGAGAAGGAACAGTTAGATTAATGATATGGGGTCTGGAGAAGGAACAGTTAGATTAATGATATGGGGTCTCTGGAGAAGGAACAGTTAGATTAATGATATGGGGTCTCTGGAGAAGGAACAGTTAGATTAATGATATGGGGTCTGGAGAAGGAAACAGTTAGATTAATGATATGGGGTCTGGAGAAGGAACAGTTAGATTAATGATATGGGGTCTCTGGAGAAGGAACAGTTAGATTAATGATATGGGGTCTGGAGAAGGAACAGTTAGATTAATGATATGGGGTCTCTGGAGAAGGAAACAGTTAGATTAATGATATGGGGTCTGGAGAAGGAACAGTTAGATTAATGATATGGGGTTCTGGAGAAGGAACAGTTAGATTAATGATATGGGGTCTCTGGAGAAGGAACAGTTAGATTAATGATATGGGGTCTCTGGAGAAGGAACAGTTAGATAATGAATGGGGTCCTGGACGAAGGAACAGTTAGATTAATGATATGGGGTCTGGAGAAGGAACAGTTAGATTATGATATGGGGTCTGGAGAAGGAACAGTTAGATTACAAGATATGGGGTCTGGAGAAGGGAACAGTTAGATTAATGATATGGGGTCTGGCAGAAGGAACAGTTAGATTATGATAATGGGGTCTCTGGAGAAGGAACAGGTTAGATTAATGATATGGGGTCTGGAGGAAGGAACAGTTAGATTAAATGATATGGGTCCTGGAGAAGGAACAGTTAGAATTAACTGATATGGGGTCCTGGAGAAGGAACAGTTAGATTAATGATATGGCGTCTGGAGAATGGGAACAGTTATTAAATGATATGGGGTTCTGGAGAAGGAACAGTTAGATTATGATTGGGTCTCTGGAGAAGGAACAGTTTTAGATTAATGAATATGGGGGTCTGGAGAAGGAACAGTTAGATTTAATGATATGGGGTCCTGGGGAAGGAAACAGTTTAGATTAATGATATGGGGTCCTCTGGAGAAGGAACAGTTAAGATTAATGAATATGGGGTCCTCTGGAGAAGGAACAGTTAGATTAATGATATGGGTCTCTGGAGAAGGAACAGTTAAGATTAATGATATGGGGTCTGGAGAAGGAACAGTTAAGATTAATGATATGGGGTCTGGAGAAGGAACAGTTAGATTAATGATATGGGGTCTGGAGAAGGAACAGTTAGATTAATGATATGGGGTCATGGAGAAGGAAACAGTTAAGATTAATGATATGGGGTCTCTGGGAGAAGGAACAGTTAGGAATAATGATATGGGGTCTGGAGAAGGAACAGTAGATGAATGATTTATGGGGTCTCTGGAGAAGGAACAGTTAAGTATTAATGATAATGGGGTCTGGAGAAGGAACCAGTTAGATTTAATGATATGGGGTCTGGGAGAAGGAACAGTTTAAGATTAATGACTATGGGGTCTGGAGAAGGAACAGTTAGATTAATGATATGGGGTCTGGAGAAGGAACCAGTTAGATTAATGATATGGGGTCTGGAGAAGGAACAGTTTAAGATTAGATGAATATGGGTGTCTGGAGAAGGAACAGTTAGATTAATGGATATGGGGTCTGGAGAAGGAACAGTTTAGATTTAATTGATATGGGGTCTGTCTGGAGACAGGAACAGGTTAGATTAATGATATGGGGTCTGGAGAAGGAACAGTTAGATTAATGATATGGGGTCTGGAGAAGGAACAGTTAGATTAATGATATGGGGTCTCTGGAGAAGGAACAGTTAGATTAATGATATGGGGTCTGGAGAAGGAACAGTTAGATTAATGATATGGGGTCTGGAGAAGGAACAGTTAGATTAATGATATGGGGTCTGGAGAAGGAACAGTTAGATTAATGATATGGGGTCTCTGGAGAAGGAACAGTTAGATTAATGATATGGGGTCTCTGGAGAAGGAACAGTTAGATTAATGATATGGGGTCTCTGGAGAAGGAACAGTTAGATTAATGATATGGGGTCTGGAGAAGGAACAGTTAGATTAATGATATGGGGTCTCTGGAGAAGGAACAGTTAGATTAATGATATGGGGTCTCTGGAGAAGGAACAGTTAGATTAATGATATGGGGTCTGGAGAAGGAACAGTTAGATTAATGATATGGGGTCTCTGGAGAAGGAACAGTTAGATTAATGATATGGGGTCTGGAGAAGGAACAGTTAGATTAATGATATGGGGTCTCTGGAGAAGGAACAGTTAGATTAATGATATGGGGTCTGGAGAAGGAACAGTTAGATTAATGATATGGGGTCTCTGGAGAAGGAACAGTTAGATTAATGATATGGGGTCTCTGGAGAAGGAACAGTTAGATTAATGATATGGGGTCTGGAGAAGGAACAGTTAGATTAATGATATGGGGTCTGGAGAAGGAACAGTTAGATTAATGATATGGGGTCTCTGGAGAAGGAACAGTTAGATTAATGATATGGGGTCTCTGGAGAAGGAACAGTTAGATTAATGATATGGGGTCTGGAGAAGGAACAGTTAGATTAATGATATGGGGTCTCTGGAGAAGGAACAGTTAGATTAATGATATGGGGTCTCTGGAGAAGGAACAGTTAGATTAATGATATGGGGTCTGGAGAAGGAACAGTTAGATTAATGATATGGGGTCTGGAGAAGGAACAGTTAGATTAATGATATGGGGTCTGGAGAAGGAACAGTTAGATTAATGATATGGGGTCTCTGGAGAAGGAACAGTTAGATTAATGATATGGGGTCTGGAGAAGGAACAGTTAGATTAATGATATGGGGTCTCTGGAGAAGGAACAGTTAGATTAATGATATGGGGTCTCTGGAGAAGGAACAGTTAGATTAATGATATGGGGTCTCTGGAGAAGGAACAGTTAGATTAATGATATGGGGTCTGGAGAAGGAACAGTTAGATTAATGATATGGGGTCTCTGGAGAAGGAACAGTTAGATTAATGATATGGGGTCTCTGGAGAAGGAACAGTTAGATTAATGATATGGGGTCTCTGGAGAAGGAACAGTTAGATTAATGATATGGGGTCTGGAGAAGGAACAGTTAGATTAATGATATGGGGTCTGGAGAAGGAACAGTTAGATTAATGATATGGGGTCTCTGGAGAAGGAACAGTTAGATTAATGATATGGGGTCTGGAGAAGGAACAGTTAGATTAATGATATGGGGTCTCTGGAGAAGGAACAGTTAGATTAATGATATGGGGTCTGGAGAAGGAACAGTTAGATTAATGATATGGGGTCTGGAGAAGGAACAGTTAGATTAATGATATGGGGTCTGGAGAAGGAACAGTTAGATTAATGATATGGGGTCTCTGGAGAAGGAACAGTTAGATTAATGATATGGGGTCTGGAGAAGGAACAGTTAGATTAATGATATGGGGTCTCTGGAGAAGGAACAGTTAGATTAATGATATGGGGTCTCTGGAGAAGGAACAGTTAGATTAATGATATGGGGTCTCTGGAGAAGGAACAGTTAGATTAATGATATGGGGTCTGGAGAAGGAACAGTTAGATTAATGATATGGGGTCTGGAGAAGGAACAGTTAGATTAATGATATGGGGTCTGGAGAAGGAACAGTTAGATTAATGATATGGGGTCTGGAGAAGGAACAGTTAGATTAATGATATGGGGTCTGGAGAAGGAACAGTTAGATTAATGATATGGGGTCTGGAGAAGGAACAGTTAGATTAATGATATGGGGTCTGGAGAAGGAACAGTTAGATTAATGATATGGGGTCTGGAGAAGGAACAGTTAGATTAATGATATGGGGTCTCTGTAGAAGGAAGAGTTAGATTAATGATATGGGGTCTCTGTAGAAGGAAGAGTTAGATTAATGATATGGGGTCTCTGGAGAAGGAACAGTTAGATTAATGATATGGGGTCTCTGGAGAAGGAACAGTTAGATTAATGATATGGGGTCTGGAGAAGGAACAGTTAGATTAATGATATGGGGTCTCTGGAGAAGGAACAGTTAGATTAATGATATGGGGTCTCTGGAGAAGGAACAGTTAGATTAATGATATGGGGTCTGGAGAAGGAACAGTTAGATTAATGATATGGGGTCTCTGGAGAAGGAACAGTTAGATTAATGATATGGGGTCTCTGGAGAAGGAACAGTTAGATTAATGATATGGGGTCTGGAGAAGGAACAGTTAGATTAATGATATGGGGTCTCTGGAGAAGGAACAGTTAGATTAATGATATGGGGTCTGGAGAAGGAACAGTTAGATTAATGATATGGGGTCTCTGGAGAAGGAACAGTTAGATTAATGATATGGGGTCTGGAGAAGGAACAGTTAGATTAATGATATGGGGTCTCTGGAGAAGGAACAGTTAGATTAATGATATGGGGTCTCTGGAGAAGGAACAGTTAGATTAATGATATGGGGTCTCTGGAGAAGGAACAGTTAGATTAATGATATGGGGTCTCTGGAGAAGGAACAGTTAGATTAATGATATGGGGTCTGGAGAAGGAACAGTTAGATTAATGATATGGGGTCTCTGGAGAAGGAACAGTTAGATTAATGATATGGGGTCTCGGGAGAAGGAACAGTTAGATTAATGATATGGGGTCTGGAGAAGGAACAGTTAGATTAATGATATGGGGTCTGGAGAAGGAACAGTTAGATTAATGATATGGGGTCTGGAGAAGGAACAGTTAGATTAATGATATGGGGTCTCTGGAGAAGGAACAGTTAGATTAATGATATGGGGTCTGGAGAAGGAACAGTTAGATTAATGATATGGGGTCTGGAGAAGGAACAGTTAGATTAATGATATGGGGTCTCTGGAGAAGGAACAGTTAGATTAATGATATGGGGTCTGGAGAAGGAACAGTTAGATTAATGATATGGGGTCTGGAGAAGGAACAGTTAGATTAATGATATGGGGTCTGGAGAAGGAACAGTTAGATTAATGATATGGGGTCTGGAGAAGGAACAGTTAGATTAATGATATGGGGTCTGGAGAAGGAACAGTTAGATTAATGATATGGGGTCTGGAGAAGGAACAGTTAGATTAATGATATGGGGTCTGGAGAAGGAACAGTTAGATTAATGATATGGGGTCTCTGGAGAAGGAACAGTTAGATTAATGATATGGGGTCTGGAGAAGGAACAGTTAGATTAATGATATGGGGTCTCTGGAGAAGGAACAGTTAGATTAATGATATGGGGTCTGGAGAAGGAACAGTTAGATTAATGATATGGGGTCTGGAGAAGGAACAGTTAGATTAATGATATGGGGTCTGGAGAAGGAACAGTTAGATTAATGATATGGGGTCTGGAGAAGGAACAGTTAGATTAATGATATGGGGTCTCTGGAGAAGGAACAGTTAGATTAATGATATGGGGTCTGGAGAAGGAACAGTTAGATTAATGATATGGGGTCTCTGGAGAAGGAACAGTTAGATTAATGATATGGGGTCTCTGGAGAAGGAACAGTTAGATTAATGATATGGGGTCTCTGGAGAAGGAACAGTTAGATTAATGATATGGGGTCTCTGGAGAAGGAACAGTTAGATTAATGATATGGGGTCTCTGGAGAAGGAACAGTTAGATTAATGATATGGGGTCTGGAGAAGGAACAGTTAGATTAATGATATGGGGTCTGGAGAAGGAACAGTTAGATTAATGATATGGGGTCTCTGGAGAAGGAACAGTTAGATTAATGATATGGGGTCTGGAGAAGGAACAGTTAGATTAATGATATGGGGTCTCTGGAGAAGGAACAGTTAGATTAATGATATGGGGTCTGGAGAAGGAACAGTTAGATTAATGATATGGGGTCTCTGGAGAAGGAACAGTTAGATTAATGATATGGGGTCTGGAGAAGGAACAGTTAGATTAATGATATGGGGTCTCTGGAGAAGGAACAGTTAGATTAATGATATGGGGTCTGGAGAAGGAACAGTTAGATTAATGATATGGGGTCTGGAGAAGGAACAGTTAGATTAATGATATGGGGTCTCTGGAGAAGGAACAGTTAGATTAATGATATGGGGTCTGGAGAAGGAACATAGATTAATGATATGGGGTCAGACACATATCATTAATCTAACTGTTCCTTCTCCAGACCCCATATCATTAATCTAACTGTTCCTTCTCCAGACCCCATATCATTAATCTAACTGTTCC
>PIJE02002018.1:72500-78848 GCA_002895965.2 Coryphaenoides rupestris | reverse complement strand
CCATATTCAGTATTCTTCAGTTAGTGGGCTGACAGCACCTGCCTGCGCAGCAAGCTAGCAGGCCGCTGGCCCAGGCTCTGTGGATGCCTGCAGCCCTGCTGGTCCTGGGACAAGTCCTGTGTGTTTTCATAGCAATGCTCCAGTGTTGTGCTCAAAGGCAAACGAAGGCCTTCCTCAACGGGGGATGCGGGGTCCTGTCAGAGTTTACCACCAGGGGTGACTTCTGGTGCCAAATGCTGCTTGCTCGTAATCAAAAGGGAATTTAGCATGTTTTGAGAAGCCAGACGTTGACCACCAAGCACAAGGCAGTTCCCACCGGCCTTTCATTCAGCGAAGCTCACTGCCTGTGTGAGAGACACAAAGGATTTAGGTTTTAATTAAGCAGCACTGTGTAAGTATGACAGAATTATGTTGCTATTGGCGACACCCCTACTGATTTCATTTTGGAAAGAGAGCAAGTATGCGTTAATTTATGCGTTTATTTAGCCTACCTGGAGTATGTTCCACCTCGAATTTACCAAGTTGCATGGGATGCATTTGTGTATGCTTGAGCCTAACCAAACAACTCCCGTTAACTCCTTTTGTTAAACGCCACCCGTTGCTGTATGTAAGGCATGCCAAATTAGCATCTGACTGCAAGAGACGAGGGCAAATATTGACTTCCTCCCTGAAGCCAGCGTGCCAATGCTGATATCAGAGGCAGGCGGGCCCATTCCAGCAAGGTGTTGGCAAACGTGTGAGAATAGGGCGAGCAGAGCTCCAGGGCTATTTAAAGATCGAGTGGCTTGGACAGGGACATTGGAATCACAAGATTTTTAACATTCGCACGACAGTTTTAGTGTTTCTTTTGATATCAGCTGCCACTCACTCAACACACGAGTATATATCACACACACACACACACACACACACACACACACACACACACACACACACACACACACACACACACACACACACACACACCTCCCCCCTGCCTCCTCCGTCTGCTCACTAACTTTATAAACACTTCTGTCCCAGGCTGGGATGGCTGTGTGTGTGTGTGTGTGTGTGTGTGTGTGTGTGTGTGTGTGTGTGTGTGTGTGTGTGTGTGTGTGTGTGTGTGTGTGTGTGTGTGTGTGTGTGTGTGTGTGTGTGTGTGTGTGTGTGTGTGTGTGTGTGGTGGGGGGCAGAGAGAGTCTGGGGTCTCATTAGTGGCTGCATGGTGATGAAAGGGCAGCGGTGGGCTAATTGGGCCGGGGAGTGGGGGAGGGGAGGGGGGGTGGTGAACGTCAGAATGCACACGAGCGCACACACACACACACACACTTGTGTGCCTCGTTGAATGGACATGCCCTTAATATCCCTGGCGACGACCCACAGAGGTCAGGGCTCCTAATCGCCATGGCGATGGGAGGCAGAGGGGGAGGGGGAGGCGAGGTCATAGTGAGCTCTCTCCCTCCCCCAGCGATGAATAATATACAAGCGATGGAGGGATTATCCCTTTAACAAGGACCATAAGGAGCAGGTTTATCAGTGCCCCCATACCCCCTACCACCCCCCCCCCCCCCCCCCTACTGTGTGTGTGTGTGTGTGTGTGTGTCAAGATTTATGATTCCTTTATTGCCATATCTAACAAGAACAATGCACGGAATGCTTGCTCCCCATTCACTCCCGCAGTATTCCTCTCAACATAAATTCTAGGCAATTTCAAACAATTAGTAAAAATAACCACCTAATGAGTAGTCAGTAAAAAGTTTGTGTGTGTGTGTGTGTTCTATAAGTATGCATCAGTAAAATCCATATGATAGGCGTAAGGCTTTAATGCTCTGTTGAATGATCTCTCTCTGTCTCTCTCTCTCTCTCTCTCTCTCTCTCTCTCTCTCTCTCAATTCAATTCAATTCAATTTAAAGAGCTTTATTGGCTCGGGAAATGTACATTTCCATTGCCAAAGCGAGTGGTAAATAAAACAAAAACAAAACAAATCAAATTTACAATTGTCGATTTACAAATGTACAATTGCAGATATTCTATAATAAAGAAATGTGTACACAAGGCTGCAGTTTTGAGTTTTTGAGTTTCTAAAGTATACTTATAAAGAGCTCTCGCTCTCTCTCTCTCTCTCTCTCTGTCTTTCTCTCTGTCTTTCTCTCTGTCTCTCTCTCTGTCTCTCTCTTGCACTCTCTCTCTCTGGCGTGGAGGTCAAGCGGTTGCTACGGCTACACGTGCTACACGCGCAGCGCTCCGGGCCGCTTAGCGTACGCGGCGGACGTCGGACGCCTCGTATGTTAATACGTGAGCTGCTGCTGCGTTCTGTCTGTTCTACACCACTGTCGGGCGGGCGAGAGAGCCAGCGAGCCAGAGAGCGAGCGGTGGGGGGGGGAGGGGTGGTAGCGGGCGCTGCTTAGCATTCACACCGCGACCGTGCGGCTACTCCTATCTGCACACGCTCAGACGAGAAACAGGCGGTAAAACAGAGCTGTGTGCAGGAGCCGTCTGGACGCAGAACCCAAACACAAAAAGAAGTCATTCTTTTTTCCTTCTCTTTTTTTCTTTTCAATTTCCCTCGTCCTCTGAAGTGTGATTCTTCATCGCTCTTTGCTGATAGTCCCCATCGCCCCATCGGGGGGGGTGTGTGTGTGTGCGTGCACGTGCGCGCCCTGTCGTGTATGTGCATGGATGTGTGTGCATGTGTGTGTGTCTCTGCGTGCGTGTTGTCTGTCTGTGTGTGTGTGCAGTCAAGTGTATGTACGTGTGTGTGTGTGTGTGCATGCGTGTGTGCGTGTGTCTGTGTGTGTGTGTGTGTGTGTCTGTGTCTGTGTGTGTGTGTGTGTGTGCGTGTGTGTGTGTGTGTGTGTGTGTGTGTGTGTGCGTGCATCTATGCCTGTGTGTGCGTGCGTGCGTGTGTGTGTGTGTGTCTGTCTCTCACTGTGTGTGTGTGTGTGTGTGTGCGTGTCTCTGTCTCTCACTGTGTGTGTGTGTGTGTGTGTGTGTGTGTGTGTGTCTCTCACTGTGTGTGTGTGTGTGTGTGTGTGTCTGTCAGTGTGTGTCCTGGGCAGACGTCCTGTGTAATCCCTCCTGGTGTCCACTCCGCCCTGCGGAGTGCGTGGCGGTGCGGAGCCAAGACTATCTCCATCTCCAGCGCTCATCTCTCTGACGTTATTAAGAGACCGCATTAGCATATTTTATTGAGAGCCGGGCTCCACCACCAGCACCACCACCTCCTCCAGCACCACCAGCACCACCACCTCCTCCGCCACCGCCTCCGTCGCGGTCGTCGTGCCAACCCCCGCTGCCCGCTTAGCATGCGCCGGGGGAGCCAGGGAGGGGGAGGAGGGGGGCGGGGGGAGTGGTGTTGGGATCCGCTGATGGCCGTCCTGTGGCGGAGTCTTCAGCACGCAGCACACGGCTCAGTCTGCCCTCCCTCCCTCCCTCCTTCTCTCCCTCTCTCCCTCTCCTCCTGGCAGCGCTGATCAGGATGCAGCTCCACGTCCTCCTCCCCTCCTCCCCTCCTCCCCCCCTCTCTCCTCCTTCCTCCCCTCCCCTCGGTTTAAACCCCCTGTGCTCCACTCTGAGCTGAGTGGAGGGAGAGTCTCCACTTGGCTTCCACTGAGCCGCCCGCCCGTCGCTTGACACATTTACGTCGCTCATTCGCTAACGTTTCTCTCTCTCTCTCTCTCTCTCTCTCTCCTCTCTCTCTCTTTCTCTCTCTCTCTCTCTCTCTCTCTCTCTCCTCTCTCCTCCCTCTTTCTCTCCATCTATCACTTTCCATCTCTCTCTCTGTCTCTCCATCTCTCTCTCTGTTTTCCCTCTGTCTCTCCCTCTCTCTGTGTCTCTGTCTCTCTCTCTCTCCTCCCTCCTTTCCGTTCCCCTCTTCTCTCTCGGTCTCTCTCGGTCTCTCTCGCTCCCTCTCTCCATCTCTCCATCTCCCCCCCTCCTGTCCTCATCTCACCGTCTCTCTCTCTCTCTCTCTCTCTCTCTCTCTCTCTCTCTCTCTCTCTCTCTCTCTCTCTCTCTCTCTCCCCTCCCTCCCTCCCTCTTTCTCTCCATCTATCACTTTCCATCTGTCTCTCCCTCTCTCCATCTCTCTCTGTCTCTCCCTCTCTCTGTGTCTCTGTCTCTCTCTCTCTCCTCCTCCTTTCGTTCCCCTCTTCTCTCTCGGTCTCTCTCGCTCCCTCTCTCTCTCTCTCTGTCTCCCCCCCTCCTGTCCTCATCTCACCGTCTCTCTCTCTCCCTCTCTCTCCCTCTCTCCATCTGCTGTCCTCCCCTCACCGTCTCCCAGGTCCAGGAAGGTGTCTGCGCTCGCTGCTTCCCTGCAGAACGCCGTCCTGAGCAAACGGGACCTGGAGCTGGAGCTGGAAGAGTTGGAGGAGGCGGCCACCATGGTGGTGGAGGAGGAGGAGAAGAAGATGAAGAAGAAGAAGAAGAAAAAGGAGAAGAAGGAGCATGGGGGAGGAGCACCGGGCGGTGGCGGTGGCGGTGGCGGTGGCGGCGGCGAGGGTCCGGAGAGCAGTAGTGGTTCCAGCGACGAAGATGGAAGCAGCAGCAGCAGCAGCAGTAGCAGCAGCAGTAGCAGCAGCAGCAGCAGCAGCACTGACTCCTCCGAGGAGAGCGAGGACTGTGAGGCTGAAGGGCAGGGTGACACTCGCCCCACCGAGGGAGGAGGAGGAGGAGGAGGAGGGGAGAAAACAGCTGAGACCAATCCTCTCAGCCTGCTGCAGCCCACCCCCTCCTCCCCCTCCCCAGCTCAGGCTCCAACTCCCATCCCCCTCAGCTCTCTGGTTGCTCTCGAATCGCTGGAAGTGAAACATGAGCCTCTCCCGGCCCCAGCCCCAACCCTAGCTCCATCCCCAGCCCCAGCCCCGACCAGCCAGAGACCCAGGCAACTGATCCAGGAGCTGGGGGAGCAGGTGGCCGCGGTGCTGCACATCTCTCAGCATTCCCACAACGGCAACGTGATCCCGGAGACCCAGAACGATGACACGCAAGTAGTCACCTCAGTTCCCACCATCACCACCACCACCACCACCACCACCGTTCCCAGGAACTTTCTGGACATTAGTCCCCGCCGAAACCCACTGCTCATCGTGGATGCGGCCGAGCCTCTGGACGAGGACGACTTCGTCACTTAGTGAGGAAGAGTCTGAACTGAAAGCGTGCCTAATGAACGTAAGCCTATAGTACGGATGATGATGGGTTAAATACTATATTGTCTGACCGTATTCCAGTTCATTTATTAGTCATTTGAAAAGCGACTGATATTTTTTTAGTTTGTTGTTGCATGTGGAGTCTGTGCATTCGACTCGCTCGGTCACATTTGCTTTTGTACCGTTAAATAAACGACGAAGAAATCACAATTAAACAAAAATCATTGAGTCATTTCTAAATCAATGTTATCCTGGGTCCAGGCCTGAGCTCCACGTGGATTTTATTTCCTCAACAGAAAGTTGGAAAAGGTCCTGTTTGCACCGCCGCCAAATACCTGCCAAGGAGATTCACTGACGCCCCCATAAACAATATGGCCGCTTCAGGAGTAACTGATTGTTGTTAAGATGAGACTTACTGTAGATGGGTGTTATCTTTTGGAACATGAGCAGGTGCTTCAGATCACAGATAAACACGTGTCGTCTTTATTTGTATTTTTTTAATTCATCTCAACAGCGTTAATTAACATTAAAGCCTCCCTACTCCAACTCCAATTGATTGTTTATTCGATTTTTTCCTCCTCTCTTTCTGAGACATTGCGACACAAGGCGTGTAACTTGCATCAGCAAGTATAGCAGACAGACAACAACTCTTTCCTTTTTCCCGTCAACGTTTGAGGTGCACCGGCCGCCAGAACATCCTCACCGTTGGGGGGGAAAAAAGAAATAAAAGCGACCCACTGTGTGTGTGTGTGTGTGTGTGTGTGTGTGTGTGTGTGCACGTGCCGACAGACTCTGTGTCCGGTAAGGTGTGTGTGTGTGTGTGTGTGTGTGTGATTGATTCGTCAGACGGGGAAGGAGGAGGAGGAGGAGGAGGAGGAGGAGGAGGAGGAGGAGGAGGAGGAGGAGGAGGAGGCGGCTCAATATCGTTGTCGCCGTCTGCGGGCGAACAGAACGGTGACGGCAAGAAAACCAAAAACAAACAAGCGAGCGAGGAGGGGAGCACGTGTCGGGCAGACAGATGAGGGCCTTTGCGCCATGCAGGGCGGGGTGGTGGGGAGGTTGGGTGGAGTGGTTTGTCTGGGAGATAAACGCACTCTGGAGTCACCCAGCAGACGGGTGGGGAAGGGGGGTGTTCTACAACCGAACCACTTCTGGATCGCTGTTAAAAAAGAAAAGAAAATCACCTTCACTCATAATTACTTCCAGGGCTGTCAAGTCGAC
>PIJE02002018.1:50000-67500 GCA_002895965.2 Coryphaenoides rupestris | reverse complement strand
TGCGCGCGAAACGAAAGCGCCTCTCAGGATCAAATGGTGTGTTACTTACGCCGCGGTTAGCCACAAGGCCCCTGCATGCCTGGCTGGCTGGCTGGCTGGCTGGCTGGCTGGCTGTCCAGGTTTGGAGCAAGGCACGCCAGTGGAGCTTCTTTTGCTACGTCAGAGCTCAAGTGTCACTGCACTGTGCACAGCTGCTCTCCTCAGTGCCAGTGACGGTCAGGGCCGGTCGGCACGGATCTCCGCCTCTGGGAGATCCATAGCCGCCGCCGCCGCCGCCGCTGAAGAAGAGAGCCCCTTCGCCGGAAGCCCCTTTGTTCCCCTCCTGTAGTCGGCCTGTTTTCTGTTGCGCAGAAGCAGGCTGGCGTTGTCCACGAGGCACCGCGAGACCAGCAGCACTTAGAGCCCAGAGTGAGGGGGTGGTGGGGTGGTGGAGGTGGTGGAGGTGGGGGACCTTCTGTATGTTAGAGACAGAGGAGGAGGAGGAGGAGGGTGGTGGTGGTGGGGGGGGTGGGGGTGGGGGTTTGGTTCACTTCACAGAGAGGGCAAGGGTCGCAGCGCCTCGCACATGAGGCAGAACAAACACAACCATAGCCCCGGAGATTTGTCTGAGACAAGCTAGCCCCCCACCCCCCCGCCCCCCCCGCCCTCCCCCACCACCCCCTCTTCCTCTGATCCAATTGCCTCTAAAGGAAGAAGAAGAAGAAGAAGAAGAGGAAGAAAATGGTGAACAGTTCCACGCCGATCCCCCTGTGATGATTGAAATCTGCAAGGCAACCGGCCCTGCTGGAAGATGAAGGGCTTTAGCCGGGAGCTTGTTTACATCACCGCCGCACCTTCAGGTTTTTAGTTTGTTGGTTTCCTGCTCCTACAGGACTCGGCGGGCGGAGGAGGAAGAGGAGAGGAGAGGAGAGAGGAAGGCGGCAGAAAACAACAGTTGGTGTTGGTTCCTCGCTTCCTGCTCCCTCAGCACTTAGAGGTTTCCTCCAGCGCTGCCGCGCGCTGAAATATTAATCATGTTTGACAGCTGTTTCCCTTTCACCGCGGGGCATTCGAGTCACATCAGAATCTATTACCGCCATGCAGATTCGCCTCCTGCTGACAATACAAATCACGACGGAGCAAGTGACTCCATAAACAGGCCCCGCGCCGCCCGCCCGCCTCA
Organism: Coryphaenoides rupestris; assembly: GCA_002895965.2. Classification (NCBI taxonomy): domain Eukaryota; kingdom Metazoa; phylum Chordata; class Actinopteri; order Gadiformes; family Macrouridae; genus Coryphaenoides; species Coryphaenoides rupestris. The sequence continues at coordinate 66,338 of PIJE02002018.1, read as the reverse complement.
CACACACACACGCACACACACACACACACACACACACACACACACACACACACACGCGCGCGTCATATACATCACTTCCTGTGAGCCCCGGATCCTCCGCGCCGCCGCCACTCGTCTTGTTGTGATGCGACGCGGCGGTGTGTCTGTTATGGTGTGTTACGGACGGGAGATATGGATGTCCTAATATCTGCAATCCGTCTGCTCACCAGTGGCTGATACGGGCCGCATTCAAACACACGACGCATCCGCGCGGCGGTGCCGATTGTGTTGTCATTTTGTTGTTGTTGTTGTTGTTGTGTTTGATTGTGTGTGTGTATTGTTGTGTGTATTGTGTGTAGCGTGTGTTTATCTTTGGGGCATCAATCATTCAACAGAGAGGGGGGGGGTTTCAATTCACAGCTGCTTGCGAGGAGAGATTTATGCCGTAATGCATCAAATCAACGGACCTTTACCGTAAAATATGATTTTATCAATAGGCCCCCGATCGATAGTGCATGAGAGTCCCTGTGTAATTATTACAGGGGTCCTTATCACCGGAGCTGCCAGGCATGACCCCGCTGCCACGGGCGGTAGAGCGAGGGGGAGGGACGGAGGGAGGGACGGAGGGAGGGAGGGAGGGAGGCAGGGAGAGGGGGAGAGATGAGGAAGAAAAGGCTTGTGTCTCTCGCCCTGGAATATCTTCGATTACCCGTGTACACGTGTCACTCAAACACCGGCACCTTATCATACTTAACGCGATTTGTGCCAAGGTTGAGAGTTGCGTTTGAAGCGACTCATCAAACTGCACACACTATTGTGTACAATTTAAATTGTGTAAAATTTCAAATGAGTACAATTTCAAATGAGTAAAATGCACCATTATTAGCCTACGTGCATGAGTGAGTAACTTGAAATACAATTCGTCTTTCCCATCATTCCAGTTAGGGTTAGGGTTAGGGTTAGGGTTCCATCGCCAAAATAATGTACAGTATATTCCTTCGCCAGAGTGAGGAGGATCATTTAACTTCCCAAGCAATTCAGTAATGGAGGAGACCTTTGTGTTCAAGAAACTTAGCATCGTGCCGCCGTTGCAGGCGTGCAAGGGGGGCTGGCTGGCGGGCGGGAAAAGCTTTGTGGGTCCACACAAAACACAGAGAGCGGCGAAAGTGCGACTGCGAGGACTCCACGATGCGGACGATATCTCTGTTTCGCCGCCGCCGCCGCCGCCGTCTCCGGGGACAGCGGAGAGAGAGGAGAGGGTCTGCCAATAACACTTAAGAGACAGAACGGGGGGGGGGCAGAACAAAGTGCTTTCCTTACAGTTCATCACTCATGTAATTTCTGGCAGCATTTGTGATTACAGATCAAGTGATTGACTAACTGCACATTCTTGCGGTTGAGTTATGAACCCCGCCTCCCCCTCCTACTGTTCCTCCTCCTCCTCCTCCTCCCCCATCACCACCACCACCACCCGCGAGCTCGCTAGCTGTCCCGGGCCTCTCTCTCTTTCTCTCTCTCCGACAGATTCTGGTTGTCGGCTGTAACTCATCTCCGCCGCCGCCGCCGCCGCCGACGTCGTTGTCGTGGCGACTGCCGCTAAATCACTGGGTGCTCGCCGCAGCCGGAAGAGTTAAATAATAACTTTGTCTCGTTGTAAATCAAGTCGGGAATTAAGATGTGCAGACGCTGGGTCCCAACGGCAGTACACAGCACAGTGTGTGTGAGGGGCTCAGTGACGATGATGAGACGGGGGGATCAATAGACAAACAGATATGTGTGTGTGTGTGTGTGTGTGTGTGTGTGTGTGTGTGTGTGTGTTGTGTGTGTGTGTGTGTGTGTGTGTGTGTGTATGGTGTGTGTATAGTGTGTGTGTGTGTGTGTGTGTGTGTGTGTTGTGTGTGTGTGTGTGTGTGTGTGTGTGTGTGTGTGTGTGTGTGTGTGTGTGTGTGTGTGTGTGTGTGTATGGTGAAGTGTGATTATTTAGCTGTTATATTAAGAATGCACGGAATGTCTCAACCTCGCTATGACGAGGTGTTGCTTGACCACGGGCCTCACCGCACGGCAAGTCAAGGAGCCTCCTCACACTCAACTGGACTCTCTCTCTCTCCCTCCCTCTCTCTCTCTCTCTCTCTCTCTCTCTCTCTCTCTCTCTCTCTCTCTCTCTCTCCTCCTCTCTCTCTCTCTCTCTCTCTCTCTCTCTCTCTCTCTCTCTCTCTCTCTCTCTCTCTCTCTCTCTCTCTCTCTCTCTCGCGCTCTCTGCTCTCACAGGCATGTTCCACATCGCACAACACACACACACACACCGAGTGTGTGCGCGTGTGTGTGTGCGTGTGTGTGTGTCATGTGTGTGTGTGTGTGTGTGTGTGGTATGTGTGTGTGTGTGTGTGTGTGTGCCTAGTATGTGTGTGTGTGTGTGTGTGTGTGTGTGTGTGTGTGTGTGTGTGTGTGTGTGTGCGTGCGCGTGCGTGTGTGTGCGTAAGGGTTAGCATTGGATCACCATGGGGTTACGCGGAGAGCACAACTCAAGGTGTTTAATCGACAGGTCTCACCTTGAATCGATCGGCAGCCGCCGTCTCCACCGGGAGTGACGCGATACACACCGCATACACACACACACACACACACACACACACACACACACACACACACACACCTAGCACACACAAACACACAGCGCAGAGTGTCTTAATATTTTAGTTTTTTGTTTTCGTCATCATCTAAATCCATAAAATGGGGTCATTTGGTAGAACGTGAAGTGTTTGCTATTAGACGCGCGGCGTGTTCCGTTTGTGTTACCGCCGGGTCGAACGTACGGCACGAAGAGAGATCTCACAGAGCTGAGGCGACGGCTTCGTTCTTGTGATGACGACAGCCGCCCGGTGCGTCCGATCAGAACTCCGCGTGACGTCGCGGCGAGGCAAGAGAGAGATGCTGGTCACGTGAGAGAGATTAAATTTGTGAAATCTATACGGCGGTCACAGGGCTAGCCTTGAACGTACACCGTATATATCGTATAACTGCACTGATACTGGATATGGTCACGGAGAAAAAACTGCTTCATTAATGTATACGTGTATATACAGTATATATATATATATCTAAAATGCAGTAAAATATTTATCAACGCGCTAATAGAATGCAATAAAAGTCCGGAAACGATAACATAATTTATTTTCATATAAAAGGTACGAAAAAACAACAGTCTGCACAATAGATAAAAGAAGTGGAGGGAATTGATTTCTGAAAATAAAAATGGCCATCAATCGTCGTCATAAACTTCACAAACATCAGTTAAACGTCGCGATTCCTCCCGTTAAACGCAGTCCACGGAACATCGCTGTCGTCGATCTGTTAGGTCGTTGCTAACGGTAACGACGTTGGACAGGAAGTGGATCGGCTGGATCAATCAGTCTGGGGCGAGGGAGGGGGGGGGGAACCTCACATGAACTCTTCCTCAGGCCCAGAAGAAGAACAAGTACTTGACTGAATGAACCCTGTTGTGTGTTGCACTTTGTACCCGACGTGGCTTGTCGCTGTTCACGTGAACATCGTTTGTGTTGAAAAGTCGAAAGACTGACAGCCAACCCGCACGTTTTGGTCGAACGTTACGTCTGCCGTCCTAGGCTCCGCCCTCCGGACTCCTCTCAGCCAATTAGAAAGAGACGACACAACGTTACTCTGCGTAGGATGCAAGGATGCTGGTTTCCCCTGTGCGAGTCGTCTTTGGGTCTTCTTGTTGCCTCTGCCTGACAGAAGTGGAGGCGTGGAGAGGAGGAGGAGGAGGAGGACACCCGGGACCCTTGTCCCTCCGTTCGGGTCGGGGACAAAATCCTGGATCACCGGTAGCCGAGGTGGAGCTTGGATGGGTGCAGAGAGGCCGGGCAGCCTAGCGGGGAGTCTGCTGCGGGCCGGAGGTCTGGGACTTGTCCCTCCGTTGGGGTCGGGGACAAAATCCTGGATCACCGGTGGCCGAGGTGGAGCTTGGATGGGGTGCAGAGAGGCCAGGCAGCCTAGCGTGGAGGACCGGTCTGCTGCGGTCGCCGGGGCCTCAGGAGCTCTGGAGACCTCCGCTGTCTCCCCTCCTCCTGTGCTGCAGGGGAACACAAATGGGGCAGATTGTGGAGGAAAATACATTTACATTCATTTACATTTAGGGCATTTAGCAGACGCTTGGATCCAAACGGACTTCTGGCACGTCTGCTCTTGTCAACATAGCAATTATGAAACTCGTTTCTATTAACCTTGCAACTATGAATGCTTGAAACCTGCTCTATTCTTATCTTTATGTACCACAGTGATATATTGCTGTCTCCTTCAACAAATGTACTCTTTGTAAGTCGCTTTGGATAAAAGCGTCTGCCAAATGCCCTAAATGTAAATGTAAATATCACTGATGGTAAAGTGGTACAGTAAGAGTTGGATAGAACACGTTTCAAGCACTTGCTGGGAAACAGCAGGGTCGCTCGGGTAAGATTCTAAGTGATGCTAAGCACTAAGGAAAAGAAAAAGGAGAAAGTGAAGTGAATAAGTTGCACCAAATAGAGGCGATTCCCACGTCGATGCTTAGGCGTCATCTTTTTGATTTGATTTGACTTGATTTGATGGACTTTATTGTCAGCGTAAATGTGTCTTTGGCCTCTCAGTACAGCAAAAAAAACCCAGACACTACACGTAACACAACACGCCATTAAGAAAACATACACAATATATAACAACCAATACATATTGTGTATGTTTTCTTAATGGTGTGTTTTGAAGAGCTATCAATTATCCACAACTCCCATCACACCCACGGTCATCAAAGACTGTCTCCCTCACCGCAGAAAGCTCTGTGCACGATGAATAAACACACACACGTGCAGCTAGGCGCAAATTAATTGGTAAATGGATTGCATTTATATCGCGCATTTTATCCAAAGTGCTTTACAGTATTGCCTCACATTCACCCATTCATACACCGACGGCGGTGTCAACCATGCAAGGTAACAACCAACACGTCAGGAGCAGTTAGGGTTAGGTGGCGTCTTGCTCAGGGACACCTCGACACTTAGCTAGTCGAACCAGCAACCTTCGTGTTGACAACCGCTCTTACCTCCTGAGCTGATGCCCCCCCCCCCCCCGATCGCAAATTATACGATCACGCTAACCCTATGGATGTAGGTTCCCGCCGTTAGGTTAGCGCGCGGATCTCATCTCTTTATTTATAGACGCTCACCCATTCAACCTTGGCTCCCCCGTCTCCCCCTTCTCCCCCGGGGCCCCTTGTGACGCTCACCCATTCAACCTTGGCTCCCCCGTCTCCCCCTTCTCCCCCGGGGCCTCCCGTCAGCTGCAGCCTGGGCAGGGTGCTGCTGCTGGTGCTGCTGCTGCTGCCGCCGCCGCCGCCGCCGCCGGGGGGGAGACTCAGACGCTCTCCTCCCCCTGGCCTGGATAACACATGCAAAGTGGTGAGCACCACCCCCCCGCCGCCGATCCCTCCCCCTCCTCTTCCTCCTCCTCCTCCTCCTCCTCCTCCACCACCACTCGTCCTCCTACTCCTCCACCCCTCTTCTCCTCTAATACTCCTCCTCCTTGTCGTCGGCATCCTCGTCATCCTCCTCTCCGCGGGCCCGGCTGCCCCACCCGTCCCGCCCGTCCCGCCCGTCCCCCCTCCTCCTCCTCCCCTCCTCCTCCTCCTCCTCCTCCTCCTCGTCCACCGCCGTCGCCCTCCTGTCGGATTTGATTGATGAGCACCCATTTCCTGGCCCGTCCGTCTCGCCCAGTGCCGGATCTCTCTCTCCTTCCTCACTTTCTTCTTCTTTTGCTTCTTCTCCATCTTCTTCTCCATCTTCTTCTTCGACGTCATCTTCTCCCCTCCCTGGTTCTCCCCTTCTCCTCCCCCCCACCCGGAGCAGCGTGTCCTGAGGCCGGGAGGGGAGGAGGAGGAGGTGGTGGAGGTGGTGGAGGCGGAGGCGGCGGCGGCGGCGGCAGGGGCGGGGCTGGGGGTCCGTTCGGGGGTCTGGTCGGGCGGGCGGTTGGGGTCACCCACCTCCACCACCTCCCACCACCATCTCCACCACCTCCACCACCACCACCACCACCACCACCACCACCACCACCACCGACTCTACACTCCAACTACACTCTGGGAAATGTCGCACTCATGCATGATTTCTTGGACGATGAGGGGACAATTTTGAAGAGCTCAGGAAATGCTTATACCTCAGCCCTAGTTCTCTGTTTGCTCACGTCTCTACGTTTAAACAAAGAACCATTGTACAGTGCAAAGAAAACAAAATTTTTTGGGGCAGGAAGTTTCTCATTGACCGAAAAAAACACATTTATTTGTCAATGTTTGTAACTCTCGGCTGGTTTGATTAACACCTGATTAATATCCCTGCGGTGCATTGGCTGTCATTTGACATTCTCGAGGACAGCGGAGGAGAAGAAGAGCTGTCACAAGGAACTGTCACAAGGACCTGTCTCCACTCCCGTGGACAAGACCCAGAGTCTCTCTAAGCGGGGACCATGTGTGAAACTCTCCCACTAAAACCACCAGGAGGGGGGAGAGAGGGAGGGAGGAGGGAGGAGGGCGGAGGATGGAGGGGAGACGGCGGAGATCTCCATCTCTTTAAGGAGAGGACTGTCTGCGGTACAACGGCTTCTTTCGGCTGCAGCTCTTGACTGGCAGCGGAGGGAATCTCCCCGACACCAGAGAGCCCTATGCTAATCCGCAGGCGTTCCCGCTATTGTGGCGCGCTGTGGAAATCTGTCTGATCAGATAAGGCGCGCTAATGGCTAATAAAACTATCCGACTGTGAGCCGATGGCGAGGCTCGCCGCCAACAGGGAGAAGAGAAACTTGCTGAATGAGTGGCCCTTACATAAAGAGGTTTGATAAGAGAACACAAAAGCTGTCGCTGTGCGGTGTGGGCAGGCCCTGACCTTTGAACCCTGGCGAACTGGCTACTGAAATGAATTCAGCTGAGCTCAAGCGGAGAGCGCTGGACGATTAGGAATTGCCTGCATTCTCCGCTGGCGTTTATATTATATTATATTAATAATAACAGGGTCTTTGTTTGGAAAAGGCTAATTAATTTGGGAAAAACAACCAGTGTTAGGCTTTCTCACTTTAAACTCATCATTGCAGCTAAGTATGCTTTTAAATCAGTGGCCCTGTTCACACCTGGCATTTAATGTGCAGAACAATTTAAATGTCAATTAAAATGTAACGTGTGTCTTGGGTGATCCGATCACAGATGGACAGCTCTGAGTACAGGTGTGGATGCTCCCAGGTGTGGATGCTCCCAGGTGTGAATGCTCCAGCACTCGGAGGTCGTGTCGTCGTTAGCATTGTTTAGCATATTGTACTTAGATGTTGGTGTTGCACTCAGAACGGTACTGCTGCTCTTATCCTCGCTAATCTGCTGTCAACTTAGCAATTCTAAAACTTGTCCTATTAACCCAGCAGTTATGAATGCTTGAAACCTGCTCTATTCTTATCTTTATGTACCACAGAGATATACAATCGCTGTCTCTCTTTTGACAAATGTACTCTTTGTCAGTCTCTTTAGATACAAGCGTCTGCCAAATGCCATGAATGTTAATGTTGATGTAAACGTCTGGGGACCACCATGCCCTAAATGTAATGTAATGAAATGTATGTACATTTGCACACCAGGGAAGTGCGACTCAAAGAAGAAGAAGAAGAAGAAGAAGAAGAAGAAGAGAAGAAGAAGGAAGTGTGTGACAACAGACAACTACAACAACAGGAAAGGTTGTTTCTTGTGGCTCTGTCCACAACGTCTGTATTGTTTGGATTCCTTCTTCTTCTCCAACAACAACATCAGATGTATGGAAGATGACATCCATGGTGAGATCTGATCCCAAGTGGTCAGGTGTGAGCTGACATCCTCACAGTGTGATGGGATCAACCAAGACGTTCATGTCAGGTGGGTGAACTGGGCCATTGTTGCTCTCCAATCTGAGCAAAACTGTCTCGATTAAGAAAAGTCACCAGCTTTGATTCTATTGCCGAGGAAACAACGCTAATCTAGTGCCGTGGTAAATTATTCCCTGTTTCACAAAAGGATTAATTCACAGGATTAATCCAAATCCGACATGAAATGTAAATCTTGCGGTGGGTGGTGTGTGGGCTGGAGCTATGGGTGGTATTCTCTATATCCTCAGATACACTCCGGGCCTTGAGGCTGTAAAACCCTCGCAACGCATCTCATCTGTGTGACACAAAATCAATGAAGGGTCCACACACACTCAGCAAGGACTGACCACAGCTGAGCCCGGATGGAGCAGGTTGGGAGGGATGCGGAGAATTCCTGATGTCTGAGGATTCACTTGGGGTAGAGGATAGCGAACCTAGATGCTACTACGGTGTTCCGACTTCTGTCCAGGAGGTATCCTGGGTTCGAGCCTCAAAATCCACCTAAAGCCTTTCTTCTTAACCGTCTCCTTAATGACTCGTCTCTCTAAAGAGCTGTCTCTGTAGCCGCTGTCTAACTAACTAACCCCTGGTCTTAACTCCTTAATGAGCCATCTCTGTATTCTCCTACCTGCTCCTTAATTATCTGTCTCTGTATCAGTTTAACCCATAACTGCTCCTTAACGGCATGTGGATTAGTTGGAAGTCACTTTGTATAAATGTCTCTTTAAATAGTAATATTAAGCTTTATTTATATGGCACCTTTCATACATAAGACATTCGTACACCGCTGTACAATACAGTGCAAGAAATAAAGTAAAAGGAACAGGAACATTAAATTAAAAGCGACCACTAAAACATAATTGATCAATACAATAAAACCGACAGAGAGAGCTGCATTGGTAAAATGTGAATGAAAAGCAATTAATTTGTCCCATAAAATGCTAATTAAAAGCTCCATTGAAGAGACAGGTCTTTAACTACCGTTTAAAGATGTTTAGTGGGCTCGCTTCCCTGACTTCTTGAGGTAACTTCTTCCGAGTAATCCGAGCAGCACCAGCATCCCGAGCAACCGTTTGCTTTTCCTCGACACTCAAGACGCCAACGAGACCTCCTTGCTCTTCCCCTTTGAAGAAAATCGAACAATGCAATCCAGTTCTGTTCAGTTCATTTTTGTTCCACGCCAGCCAACATCATTAGCAACGGTGCAAGAAGACGACGGCGTCTAGGGCAGAGGCCGCTCAAAATACTTTACGCCGAACTTCCAAAAACTCTTTCTCATTACTGTCTAAAACTGCCATCCCCTGGCATGAGGGGTGGGGGGGGGGGGGGGTGTCTGGTGCCATTTGAGATGGAATGAGATGGAACGCAACACAAGACATCGCCGCTGCAAGGTTCAAGGAGAGCGTTGAGCAGCAGCAGCAGCATCGGCATCGGCAGCCGCAGCCGCCTGCCTCTGGGCTAACGGATCTTCCTGCAGATTTATCATCGTCGCTGCGGCGCTCTTCTGTTTATTTGTCACGGAGGTCGGACCGCGTTTAGCGCTCAGCTCCGGCTGACACATTCCTGCTCCTGGGTGGTACGCGGCGGGGCAGGCGGGCAGGGCCTGCCGCAAATACACTCACCAGAGTGTAATTTTAGCGAGCTTGTCGGAGTGTGAGAAAGATCTAGCGAGCACGAGAGAGAGAGAGAGAGAGAGAGAGAGAGAGAGAGAGAGAGAGAGAGAGAGAGAGAGGAGAGAGAGAGAGAGAGAGCGCAAGAGAGCGAGAGCGGGCGGGGGTGTGAGAACGCCATACAGAGGAGAGTTTTAAGGTGCCAAACCAAGCCTGGTTATTGGGAGACAGACAGACAGACAGACAGACAGACAGACAGACAGACAGACAGACAGTGCAGGCTGCCTGGAAATCTCTCTCTCTCTGGTCCCAGCCTGCAGGACTAGTAGGGAGCTGGAGCGTGGCGGCTCTGTTCATTGCTCCAACAATGAACAGAGCCCCCCGATGCCTCTTCTGTAGCAGCTGTAGTAGCTTAGCATTCTGAGGAGGGAAATCAGCAACCTGCCAATCCTCCCCCCCCCCCCCCTCCACAGCGCAGAGAGAGGCTTTAAGTCAGGGTGGGGTGCAAAGGATTACCTTTTTCAAAGTAAAAGTGTTTTACTAAACAGTTCAGGAGTGGGGGCCGGGACAGAAGATATTGATCAGATATTGATCAGTGAACGCGTCACAACGCCACAGATATGGACGGAGGGTTTGTTGTGGAGGGGGAGGGGGCGGGGGAGGAGGGGGGAGGGGGTTGACACAGACACCGCGACATGGGACAACCCTGTGACATCCTCGCATTTATGCAAGTGTGTGTGTGTGCCGGGGCAGGAAGAATGGGAGGATTGTGTCGGATTCGTCGAGGGGGCTGCAGCTCTGTACTACTGCCGAGGAGAGCTCTCTCCCCCCCCCCCCCCCCCTCACACACACACACACACACTCTACTGTGCGCCACACACACACACACATGCTCATTGGTTCGGCTATACGGTCGACGAGCACTCTCCCCTCAGCGGAGCCCTGGAGCATTCTGGGAGTCCCTCACGACCACTCACGTCTGACATGGAATGCAGATCGAGGTTAGGGGGTCGGATGCCTGCTACAGGTGAGGCTGTGGACATGGGGGGGGGGATCAATACCCAGTAACTGGCCCTGCACCCCCACCCCCACCTCCACCTCCACCTCCACCCCCACCTCCACCTCCACCTCCACCCCACTCCACCCCCCAGTTTCTCCTTGAGAGGTAACAGCCTGTGATTCCCGCTCCTATGCGGTAATTTACCAGAGAGATGGTTCACATTACATGGAACCATCAGAGAGCTGCGCATGTTTGATTCGCTCGGGTGATTTCTGACGGTATCGTGTATATATTTATATATATATAGATAGATATATATATCTATCTATACTGTATATATGTAGTGCTATGTGAACAACCTTTCCCTCTCTCACATACATTCATTCAGAGGCAGCAGCGGTTGGCGGCAGCAGCTGCTGTAAAATTGTCCTTTGGGGCGGGCGAGGGGAAGAAATTAATCATCGCTTGCCGGTGCTAATAAATGGCTCCACGTAGGCCTATATTAAAATATGGGTCGTTTTTTTTTAACACCCCCCGCCCCCCCCCCCCCCCAACTTATATGCATATGGAACCAGTCAAGTCAGGCAGTAAGAGGACCAACGCTGGATAGAACACGCAGTGAGTCCAGAAACGAACAGAGCATCATTATTCCTCCCGTCTCCCAGCCCGCCGCCGCCGCCGCCCCCGCCGCCGCCGCCGGTCTGGGCCGGGTGTGACGGTGCGTGCGTAAATGGCGACGACCGACGGCCGCTTGACATTCAGTTCCTGCGAAGCCCGCTGATGAGAACGCGCAGCCTCTTCACAGCAGATTAGTCTACAGAACACTAAATCCACGGCCTGCTGTGAACGTCTTTCGCATTGATTTATCGCTCAGGCGTTTGCTTTTTTTTCACCTATGTACACTTTTACTGAAAAGGATGTTTAACTCGAGCGCTGCTAGTACTGTATTAGCGATTGGCGCCCACACACACACACACACACACACACACACACACACAGCAGCGCAGCAGGGTTGGCAGTAGCTCAGGAGGTAAGAGCGGTTGTCTGGCAACAAGTGTGGAGGTGTCCCTGAGCAAGACACCACCTAACCCTACCTGCTCCTGACGTGTTGGTTGTTACCTTGCATGGTTGACACCGCCGTCGGTGTATGAATGGGTGAATGTGAGGCAACTGTAAAGCGTTTTGGATAAAAGTGATATATAAATATACAGTAAATGCAATCCATTCACCGTGTACAATATCACACGCAAGCAGCTCCGTCCTCGTCAGACGGCGAAGGGCGAAACCTCCACCCACTCCCCAGGAGGCGGGCGAATCCAGGTGCATGAAGGAGTCGATGAGGAAGGTGTGCGTTTGTGCGTGAGCGCAATTTCCCAGCGAGCACAGCTGACCTTTGTTAACGATGCCACTCGGCGCTGCAGGTGGCGCGGTACGTGGCCCCGCTGTCAAGCCAATTCCCCCCGCGGGGCCACCGGGTCTGATGCCTTGCGACTGCAACGGGGACCGTATAGACTCCACTGGGAGGCGGGGTGGTGGTGGTGGTGGTGGTGGTGTTCGTGGTGGTGGTGGTGGTGGTGGTGGTGGTGGTGGTGGGGACACAGACTTAATCAAAGCGACTGGCAGGGAAAAAATAAAACAGTGTCCGACTCGATTTACATCAGAATCCCGCTGCAGCATCTGCTCGCTTGCTTCTTTTTCTTTTCTTTCCGTTCCCCGTGGCGTCGTCCTCCGATCAATCCTCCTTTCGGTGATCGATGTTTCGTCAGAAAGTATTGAATGTCTTGGCGGTGAGGCTACAATGTGCTGTGAACCTCGCTTTTTCTTCCCCTCGCCTTGTAGAGTCCTCTGGGTTTTCTCAAAAGTCTTGTGGTATCGAGTGTTTCCTTCTTTATCATTCAGGAGTAGAGTAGTCCGAAGAGCAGCAAATTTTTGCAAATGAATTTCTTGCTCCTTTGGTGTTCCTTACTACACCTTCATGACATGGCTTGATAAACAGAACGCATGCCAAGTCAGTTCAGATGACAACACGTTGATTTAGCTGAGAACAGACTACAGACAACAGAACAGACACTATAGGGAGAGAGATCATTTTGATTCTTTTTTGTTTAAGTCAATACAGCAAAACGACGCTCACTCTGCTGTGCTTTAAATAGAGAGGCAGACAGAAGGGGAAGAGCATTTACATTTGGCCTCTGCACTTCTGAAATGATTCTGGCGCCCCTGAGTAGAGGAAAAGGAGGAGGAGGAGGAGGAGGAGGAGGAGGAGGTGGAGGAGGGGGGGAGGGAGGTGGAGGAGGAGGGAGACTGAGAGGGAGAGAGAGAGAGAGAGAGAGAGAGAGAGCACTCCTCTGCATTTATGATTTGTGTTGTTGCTTGAGAGATGGAATGAGAGGAACAGAGCGAGAGACGTGTTCATATGCACCCGAATGTGCTGAGCTGTTCGGTCTCGAATAAATCACTCCAGGGATCTTTCCCCTATATACTATATATACTATATATACTATATATATATACAGTATATATATATATATATACTGTATATTATGGATATATATATATATATATATATATATATACTGTATATATACAGTATATATATATATATATATAATATATACTGTATATATCACGTATATATATAATATATTAATATATATACCAGTATATTATGATATATATATATATTCTCAGAATATTTCGGCTGTCTGAAGTGGAAGCAGGTATTTGAGTCAGCATGGGGTGGCTTTAGGGATGGAGGCAGGGTGTTGCGAACCTTGAAAAGCAATTTGAACACACAACACACACAACGCACACAACACACACGCACACACACACACACACACTACACACACCACACACACACACACACACACACACACACACACACACACACACACACACACACACACACACACACTGGTAGTTCCTCCTCCAAGTCCCCTCCTATCTCTCGTATCCCAATCCGCCCCCCCACACACACACACACACACACACACACACCTGCCCCATCCTCTGCATCACATGCTGACTCACTCTCTCTACCCCCCCCCCCCCCCACCCCTCCCTCCCATATCTCCCCTTTACTCACCCTCACCCCAAGCTGAGGGAGGATCATGAATTGCAGCATTATCCCAATTTACCGCAGCACAACTTCCCCTTCTTCTCTGAGAGCCGTGTTTGCCGGTTACCAGGCCCCGGAGCGAGGAGAATAAAAACACAGAACAAGAAGAATAAGAACAACACAGACGTTTATGCATCGTCAACTGCTATTACTCAATAATCGCTGCGACTGCTATAACTCCTATTATACCACGAGGTGTGAGCGTGATTAGCCATTCCGATCGGTTGGAATGGCCCCACATGACATCACAGGTGTGACTGTCCACCCAGATGTATGGTGGATTAGATCAGCCTCCCAGTTGCTCCAGTCCATTGGGTAGGCTGGTAGGCTGATTGTTGATCCAGCATACTGTACTTCTAGGTGGACACTCCCACTTGTGATGTGACGTGTGGAGCCATTCCAACCCGCTTGGAATGGGCTTATCACGCTCACACCTGGTGGTGTAATATGTCTCCTTTAACACTCATTTGGAGCATCACGTTCCCGCGCCTTCGCTGCCCCTGTGTGTGTGTGTGTGTGTGTGTGTGTGTGTGTGTGTGTGTGTGTGTGTGTGTGTGTGTGTGTGTGTGTGTTGGCCACCGGTCAGGAAGTCTATAGCAGCAGAGAGCCTGAGCCTCATGAGCCGGGGGGCGGGGGGTGGGGGGGCTCTCCTCGTAACAGCCCCCCTCCAGGTGGACTGTCTGGGACACACTGAGAGCTGCTGATGAATGCCTGGCTGGTCCGATGGCTCGATGCGGTTGCCCTACTTGTGTGGTGGCTCCTCGAGGTAGAACCGTTGTTGAGTGTGTGTGTGTGTGTGTGTGTGTGTATCAGTACGTGTGTGTGTGTGTGTGTGTGTGTGTGTGTGTGGTTCTTTTGGTATATCCTTAATTACTCGCTAAAAGTAAAGGAAGGCGCCAAGTCCATGCTGTGCTGAAAAGGTTGCATGGATGGAAGGAGGGAAAGAGAAGGGAGCGAGAGAGAGAGAGAGAGAGAGAGAGAGAGAGAGAGAGAGAGAGAGAGAGAGAGAGAGGAGAGAGAGGGGTAGAGAGAGGTAGAGAGAGAGGGGTAGAGAGAGGGAGAGAGAGAGGAGGAGAGGTGGAGGGGGGGGGGGGGGGGGGGGGGGGGGGGGGGGGGGGGGGGCGTGTGTGTGATGGTGGTGATGGTGGTGATGTCGGGGCGAGGGGTGGGGGCTTGAGTAAATATTTGCTGGGATTAGAATACAACTATATTGATCACTGGATGGATTGCACTGCATCTGTCAATGCACTAATCCGTCAAATTGACTCTTGCCTCTCTCCCTCTCTCCCTCGTTCCCTTCCTCTCCACCTCTCTTCCTTCCTTCCTTCCTCGCGTCCCCTCTCCAGCTCTCTCTCCTCTTTCATTTCTCGTATCCTCTCTCCCTTTCTCTTTCTCTCCCCCTCGCTTCCTTTCTCTCTCCTCCGTCTGTCTCACATATCCCTCTTTCTAGCTCTCCCTCTCTTCCTATCTCTCACTGCCAACTGCTCTCTCTCTCTCACTCTCAACTGCTCTCTCTCTCTCTCTCTCTCTCCCTCTCCCTCTATAACAATGTTGCACGCCCCCTTTCCTCCTCTTTGAACAGCTGGATTCATTCACTGAGGACCATAAACACCAGCTCTGGGAGGGGGGGGAGGGGGTGGATGGGGGGGAGGCGGGCGGCGACTAGTGATTTATAATCTCTCAGATCATGCGAGCACTTGAGGGAATTGATACATGCGACGGCGATGCTGATCACTGAGGTCTCTCTCTCTCTCTCTCTCTCTCTCTCTCTCTCTCTCTCTCTCTCTCTCTCTCTCTCTCCCCCTCTCTCTATCTCTCTCTCTCCTCTCTCCCCCCCCCCTAGGCCATAACGGGGCAGTGTGGAGAGAGGGGGGGGGGGGGTCTCTCGTCAGTCAGCTGCAGTCGGCTGTAAAACGTGTCTTGTTTCGCCAAGTTGGCCTCGCGGTTCACACACACATACACACACACATAGACACACACATGCACACACACACACGCACACACACACACACACACACACACACACACACACACACACACACACACACACACACACACAAGATGCAGATCACAGAAACCAAAACAAAAAATATGTTATTTTTAATGGCTATCAACACGCAAATAACATGAATCTTTTCAATGCCTTTTTTTTTTTTTTTTTTTTTTTTTTTTTTTTTTTTTTTTTTTTTTTTTTTTTTTTTTTTTTTTTTTTTTTTTTTTTTTTTTTTTTTTTTTTTTTTTTTTTATTTTTATTTATTTTTTTTTTTTTTTTTTTTTCTTTTTTTTTTTTTTTTTTTTTTTTTTTTTTTTTTTTTTTTTTTTTTTTTTTTTTTTTTTTTTTTTTTTTTTTTTTTTTTTTTTTTTTTTTTTTTTTTTTTTTTTTTTTTTTTTTTTTTTTTTTTTTTTTTTTTTTTTTTTTTTTTTTTTTTTTTTTTTTTTTTTTGTTTTTTTTTTTTTTTTTTTTTTTTGTTTTTTTTTTTTTTTTTTTTTTTTTTTTTTTTTTGTTTTTTTTTTTTTTTTTTTTTTTTTTTTTTTTTTTTTTTTTTTTTTTTTTTTTTTTTTTTTTTTTTTTTTTTTTTTTTTTTTTTTTTTTTTTTTTTTTTTTTTTTTTTTTTTTTTTTCCTTTTTTCTTTCTTTTTTTGTCGGAAAGCGCAACTACGAGCTGAAGTGTTTTCCGACTGTTGCTCATTTCCGGTGCTGTTTCCACG
>PIJE02002018.1:0-45000 GCA_002895965.2 Coryphaenoides rupestris | reverse complement strand
TCCTGACGTGTTGGTTGTTACCTTGCATGGTTGACACCGCCATCGTGTATGAATGGGTGAATGTGAGGCAACTGTAAAGCGCTTTGGATAAAAGCGCTGTAAAAATGCAATCCATTTACCATAAATAACACAATTCTTCAATCTGGGACACATACTCATAATATTGGCCAGTAAGATGGCCACACCTTCCGTTATGAAGATACCCCAAGCCTCTGTTATACTATATTAGTATTACTATATTAGTAATCAATGCTGTGACTCTCACTCACTCACTCATCACGGCATCATCTCTGGAGAACACACACCAAAAAGTAAAAAGACCCCCCCCCTCCCACAAGCTGCTGAATATCACAGAACACACAGTGGTCTGCATGACTTCTGATTGTGAGGCAACATGCTCTCCCCCAGCAGCACCATCCTTATTATTATGATTACTATCAGAGGCTCAGCAGGGATGCGCTGACCTGTAGCCTACACACTAGACACACCGCGACGAGCCTCAATTAAAGCGTAGCGGCAGGAGCTGCATGCTGTCTTCTGTGTTCTGCAGTGACCGGGGGCAGAGAGAGAGAGAGAGAGAGAGAGAGAGAGAGAGAGAGAGAGAGAGAGAGAGAGAGAGAGAGACAGACGACGGGGGCTGAGAAGAGCTGAGAACACTAAGAACACTCACTCAGCCTTCACTCCTCCCTCCGTAGGTGGAATTTAACCGGAGACGGAGGAGGAGGCTAAAGAAGAGGAGGAGGCTCGCTCTCACAATGGGAACCGGAGCCGTGGTGGAGCACGACTAATGAGCCTACACGATTCGTGCTCGCTCCCCCCCCCCCTCCCCGCGGAGGAACTTGTCCAGAGGGTGGAGGAGGAGGAGGAGGAGGAGGTGGTGCAAGAGGCGCTGGTGTATGGACAGAGTGGATCTTGCAGCAAGAATGAGGTTAATCATATTCCATTGAGATGGGCAGGATGGTCTAGTGGCTGGTTAAGGGTGGTTGACTCCCAGTCGAAAGGTTCCGGGTTGGAACCCCAATGTCCACGGTCTCAAATACACACACACACACGACATGTCTCTTATTCACTCACTTTGGATTAAAGCCACTGGTGAAAGACTAAAGGGAGACAACTACTGAGAGACAGACATGGTGAAGAGGCAAACAGACTAAAGAAACTAATCATTAATCATTCTAATGGGTCAAACAAGTGAATTACACACGGTCCAAGGTGGTTCTGAAGGTGGTTCCTTTGCTGTTCAGGTCACCATGTGACACCCTCACTGTGATTTTGATTGGACGGTCTCCTCCTAGCCACTACCCACTGTTTTTAATTTCACTGCATATCCTGTATGTGTATGTGACAATTAAACTTCTTGAATAATGAATATAGAATGTTGGAGGAATCAAAAACAAAAGAAGATGCTGAATTGAGTGGCTTTTTTTATGTGGAGCATCCGAGAGCAAGAGAGTTTGAAGTGATATTTGCTTAATTTGAGAACATTGCCAACGCTGTATTTTAGAGTTATCGTTTAATCACGTTTGGACGAAAACACACTTTGAATGGTGGCTTGGTTTCTCCTCGCCAGCATCAGTCTGGTAGGACTGAAGCCATCCGATCCAGTGTTGCCAGATTGGGCGGTTTTCTATCCAATGGTAAAAGGGATGAAAAAAAATGTTGCTAGGCAGGTAGACAGAGCTGTAGCAAGGATCATTTAGTTTGTTGGTGCGTTTGTTTGTTTGAGTACAGCTTGTCCACACGCTATTCCATAATAGTTATAATTTATTATTAAAGGGAACACTTGTGTGGACCACCTGCTGACTCTGTCTAATATTGACTGGCATGTATTGACAAGGAGTCACCGAAACATTTTACCTCTGTACTCAGCAGTGTGCTTGTCTCTGCCTTGTGTGTGTGTGTGTGTGTGTGTGTGTGTGTGTGTCCTTGACTTTCTGTTTGTGTGTGTGTGTGTGTGTGTGTGTGTGTGTGTGTGTGTAATGTGTAATAAAGAACAAGAGAGAGAGGGCAGAGGGACACACAGAGAAACAGAGAGAGTGGCAGAGAGAGCGACAGAGAGATAGACAGACAGAGAGCGACAGAGAGAGAAGAACAGAGGGAGAGAGACAGAGACACGACAGATAGACTGACAGAGAGAGAAGAACAGAGGGAGAGAGACAGAGACACAACGACAGATAGACTGACAGAGAGAGAAGAACAGAGGGAGAGATGGAGACAGAGACACAACGACAGAGTTTGACAGAGACAGAGAGAGAAGAGAGAGACAGAGACAGAACGACAGAGAGTGACAGAGAGAGAAGAACAGAGGGAGAGAGACAGAGACACGACAGAGAGAGTGACAGATAGAGAAGAAGAGAGGGAGAGAGAGACAACGAGAGAGAGTGACAGAGAGAGAAGAACAGAGAGACAGAGACAGAACGACAGAGAGTGACAGAGAGAGAAGAACAGAGGGAGAGAGACAGAGACACGACATAGAGAGTGACAGAGACAGAACGACAGAGTGTGACAGAGAGAGAAGAACAGAGGGAGAGAGACAGAGACACGACATAGAGAGTGACAGAGACAGAACGACAGAGAGTGACAGAGAGAGAAGAACAGAGGGAGAGAGACAGAGACACGACATAGAGAGTGACAGAGACAGAACGACAGAGAGTGACAGAGAGAGAAGAACAGATGGAGAGAGAGAGACACGACAGAGAGAGTGACAGAGAGAGAAGAAGAGAGGGAGAGAGAGACACAACGACAGATAGACTGACAGAGAGAAGAGAGGGAGAGAGACAGAGACACGACAGAGAGAGTGACAGAGAGAAGAAGAGAGGGAGAGAGGGAGAGACACAACGACAGATAGACTGACAGAGAGAGAAGAACAGAGGGAGAGAGGGCGACAGAGACACAACGACAGATAGACTGACAGAGAGAAGAGAGGGAGAGAGACAGAGACACGACAGAGAGAGTGACAGAGACACAACGACAGATACTGACAGAGAGAGGAGAGAGGGAGAGAGAGGGCGACAGAGACACAACGACAGATAGACTGACAGAGAGAGAAGGAGAGGGAGAGAGAGGGAGACAGAGACACAACGACAGTTTGACAGAGACAGAGAGAGAAGAACAGAGAGACAGAGACAGAACGACAGAGAGTGACAGAGAGAAGAACAGAGGGAGAGAGACAGAGACACGACAGAGAGAGTGACAGAGACACAACGACAGATAGACTGACAGAGAGAGAAGAGAGGGAGAGAGTTTGACAGAGACAGAGAGAGAAGAACAGAGAGACAGAGACAGAACGACAGACAGAGACAGAGACAGAACGACAGAGAATGACAGGGAGACAGAGACAGAAGAACACAGAGAGAGAGAGAGAGGGAGCTAAGACCTTTGTTGTCGGTGACACTCTGTCAGGGCTGAGAGACAGTGGCTGCCGCTGGGTCTGACCCTGCGCGTGGCGGTAATGGCAGATAATGGAGCCTGGCTGCATGTTCTGCTCCTGAGTCATGTGATTGGCAGATAGTGCTGTGGTGAGTACTGGCGCTTGGTGTCTGCTTATGCCTTTGACGCGACACAATCATTATTTTGTTTTGGTTGACGTGAAGCAACACTCTCATCACTGGCTAATTCAAGAAAAGGCATCAAATAGTTGTACGCAATCTTTTTTTTTTATGTTGTGCATATTTTAAGCCTAAACACGTACATGTGTGGTGCGTGTAAATATGCCGGTTTATCTGTAGGCCGTCCAAAAACGTGTCGATGACGTTGTATTGATTACCCCGCGTGTCTAATACCCTGCAGTTTAATTGAGACGCCACAATATGAAGTCTACACAGCCTGCTCTTAAAATAGCCTTTGTATGAAATGCATTATTTAGTGCATTCCTATAGGAATCCTATCCTTTGTGGGGTTCAGGCCTAACTAATCCTAGCCCAGCCTTGTCCCAAGATGAACTTCCCCTTCCCTGACGTCGCCTCCTCCGATCACGCTCTGCAGTGCAACAACACCTTAGGAACGAGCGTCGTCGTCTCACACACACACACACACACACACACACACACAAAACACCAACAACAACACTCGCCGTCGAGTCAAGTCAAGTCCTTCATCGTCATCATCATCATCGTTATTTTTCTAGTTAAACGCAAAAAAACTAGACGCGAAAGGCAGACTTTTAAACCCTGCGACGCGGTGATTGGGCGTCCGGCGGTCACGCGGTGCGGCGGCGGCGGCGCTCAGCAGCAGCAGCGGTTCAGTCCGGATCCTCCGCGCTCACACACACACACACACTACAACGACGACCACCACCACTCTGACAATTGCAGTCGGAGCCCCCGTTTTTTTCGGAAGATACTTCTTCTTCTTCTTCTTCCTCTTCTTCACCACCACCACCACCATGGGCGACAAGAAGAGCCCGACCAGGTAAACCGGCCGCCGCAACACAACAACGACGGTACCCGGTAGCCCCGGACGACGTTATTTCGCCGTCGATTTTTTTTTCTTCTTCTTCTTCTTCTTCTTCTTCTTTCGCGACCGTGGATTCGCCGTATTTCGCCGCGCCGTGTGCTCGATGTTCGGATTCGGTGTTTTCCCTCCTCCACGGGTCGGGTCGGGTCTAGCTAGAATAGCGCTATAGTCACTATGGCGGCGGCGGCTACAACAACCCAACCGACCCGCCGCCACCAGCACCACCAGCAGCACCAGCACCACCACCACACTCACTTTAGAGACAAAGGGATGTTTTTTTCCGCCGTGTAAAGGATACGCCTTGTGGCATTCTCGACGAAGACGACGACGGCGTCGTCTCTTGTCACCGTCGTCGTTGGTTCGTCTCTCCGACGACGCACACACACACGCGGCGACGTCCGTCCGTCCGTCCCCGTGTGTGTGTGTGTGTGTGTGTGTGTGCGCGCGCGGCGGGGTTATTAGCCGCCTCGAGCCCAGCCGAGCAGTTAGTGCCGCCTCGCGCTGCTCGCTAGCCCTTAGCTCGCGCTGCTGCTGCTGCTGCTCCATAACGTAACAGCCTCGGCTTAGTTGGGGACTCGAACCCGCGACCCGTAACCCGTCATGAATGACAACGTGCCCCTCCGCCTTTACGCCTTGTTGTCTGTCAGGCTACGGCGGGCTGTTTAGACGAAGCCCACCTCTCCCCCCACTTCACGTGCAACCATGACTTCACTTGACCCTTTTTTATATTATTAATATTATTATTATGATTCATTTTTGTTAACATATATTTTATGATCTGTTCGCCAGGCCAAAAAGACAAGCCAAGCCGAGCGCGGACGACGGCGGCGGCTACTGGGACTGTAGCGTCTGCACCTTCAAGAACACCGCCGAGGCGTTCAAATGCAGCATCTGCGACGTGAGGAAGGGCACATCCACAAGGTAACGTAGTCTCTCTCCCCTCTCTCTCTCTCTCTCCTGGCTGGCTGGATGACTGACTGTCTGAGTGTCTGTCTGACTGGCTGCAGCATTGCATCGCATCGCAATTTGTATTGGGGACGATGACAACTTTGATCGCCGGGCGATTTGTCGTTGAGCGATGACTGGAGAGTGGTGGTGGTGGTGGTGGGTTTCGGACGGACTTGTTGATGGACAGTCTGTCAAACCACTGGCCGTGATGATTTTGATTTTCACAGTGGTGCCGTATCAATAATATACAACACTGAGGGTGAGGGAGGGAGGCAGGGGATGGGAGGGATGGGATGGTGGGTTGGGTTGCGAGAGAGAAAGCCCATACTTCACCATGGCTCTGTACACGGCTGTTCTGTTTGTTTTTAATGGACTATATCACAATGCTGCGATTTATAAGTGGATTATTGTTATTACACACACACACCCACCTGCCTGCTACCTGTAGGATTGTTGCATCACCTTGCCTGCCATCGGATTGACTCACACCGTGTCCAACCGGACTGGACCTGATGGATTGGATGTGACAGCGCTGCAGGAATGCCTGCATGAGTTTTTTTGAATAGGGAATATAGATTTTTCACTGAAGTCATGGATTTTCTGTGGGTTGTGTTTGTTTTGGCTTGGCTGGGTCTCTTTATTATTATGAGTGTTTTAAAGGGAGAAGGGGAGTGTTATCTGCTGGTTTCTAACACAAATGAGTCATTTACATTCAACTGTATTGATTAAGATGGTGTTCATCCACGTCCATTTCAACATTTTAACTTGGCTTCTTCTTTGGGCTTACTCAACCTCACTCACTATTCACGATGTTATTTCTCATCTGCTTCGAGATGGGCATTTCCAAAACAGATGACCTCATCGTGTTTCGAAGAAGCGAAGAGGCGAAGTGAGAAAGTTCATGCGTAGTACGATGTGTCAGCAAAAGACTGAAACCCCCCCCCCCCCCCCCCCCCGAGCGCTTCACAGGAACTCAAGTTCTCACACACACACACACACACACGCACACACACCGCAGTCGTGCTCCAGAACTCGTGTTGGGATTCCCTCTCTCACTGCCGCCCTGTACCGCTCGTCCTCCTACCACCACCAGTGCCGGGCAACAACACGACACCCAGGCTTTCTGGAGATAAGCCGTGTGTGTGTGTGTGCGTGTGCGCATACTTATCATGCAGTCATGCAACACAAGGCAGATGAGTAATTTGTGGACTGGTTGGCGTCTCCCCTGCGCTTTAACCTTTCCAGCCGTGGTTCTATTTTCTTTTGGTTTTTTTTACTCGGTGAGTGTCTCTGCGAGCACCTCTGTGGGACCCCAGATGTGGGCGGGGGAAGGGAATCGCTCCCCGGTACACGGGGTTTACGGGGACTATGAAAGATTGGGCACACTGTTTGTTTGCCTGCCCCCTACCCTCCTCCCTCTCTTTCTTTCTCTCTCTCTCTTGGCTGTGATCTTTCCCTCGCAGCAGAGCGTAGATTAAGCCCAGAGCTGATCATGCTGGCTAAAGCACAGGCAGGAAGTAGAGAGGGAGGGGGAGGGAGGGAGGGAGAGAGAGAGAGACTCGTCATAACCTCTCTACCCTCTGGCCATGGCTCGGATGCCTCTATTTGGTAAATAGGAAGTATTTGTGTGTGTGTGTGTGTGTGTGTGTGTGTGTGTGTGTGTGTGTGTGTGTGTGTGTGTGTGTGTGTGTGTGTGTGTGTGTGTGTGTGTCGAAGTGGGTGGCACACGTCCTCATTTGATCCGAATAGTTAACCTTTGATTGATGTCAATTGTCGGCTGTTGCGTGGCTGTGTTATTCTAATGAGGACTAATTGGTGGTCTTTCCTCCCCCACCCACAGCCCCCCCGTCCCCCCTCCCCCCCACCCCTTTCCGTTTTGATGCATTCCAGCTGAGCCACGGCACAGAGCAGCCTGCGCTCAGCCGTGTGTGTGTGTGTGTGTTCTCTCGTTCATCAGAGGGAGGGAGGGAGGTGCTTGCTTTAATTGGACTGTGTTGTATCACAAACGCTACTCTTAATTACCCTGTAATGACTGGACTTCCTGGTCGCTGGCAATATGTGCCGGCGTGATTCTTCTTCCCCTCGACTTTGCACTTTGCTTCATGGAGCCCTACTTCTGATGTGTTTGTCCAATACGGCAGTTGAAGTCGCGTATTGATCCCTGCGTAGTTTCCGTCTATAGTCCTTGGCGCTTGCTATGCAATGCTTGCGTGTCAATCGTATCAAATTATATGACATGCGTAGGCGGCCGTCACATGGCCCGTCATCTCTGTCTCTCTCTCTCTCTTTCCTATTAACAGTTGTGGAAGTGAAGTCCATTAGATTTACAACACTGCGTGGAATCATTGAGATTGATTGGTCCTGCCACAGGGCTATGTGCTCTGTGTGTTAACAAGTTGCGATGTTTAGAATAGAATATAACTTTATTTATCCCGAAGGAAATTCTTGTGCCAGGTTACATAGCGATCCAGTACAATAAAACAATATGGAAAACAAGAGAATGATAAAAATAAACTAACGGATGTACACATCTTCAGTTAAAATATACAAATATGTAGGCAAGGTAAGATATTCCGACGGCGAAAACGTTCAAATTATGATGTCAAAATATTGATAAAAATTCAGCCGTCTGTTATACTGCGTCTTCCCAATACCCGATTGATCGTTGAATCGGAAATACCGGCGTCCGACTAACTTGTCTGCTGCGACCACATGCAAGTGAAGCTTCTTTTCCCCAGAGCCCGCTAACAAACCTGATGACCCAACTGGGGGGTGAGTTGGAGGCGGGCGGTTTGGTGATGTAACGAGATACCAAAGTAGGCTAAATCTGGCCCATGCCTCTTACTCCTAAACAACAAGGCACTATGCATTTTGCACCTAACCCCCCCCCTCTCTCTCCTTGGCTAATCTACAAGTCCAAGTAACTGCTGGAGGTGCTCCAGTCACTCTGTGCCTGTGACTTCTTTAGTAATTGGAGCAGAGTCTGTCTCCCCAAACCCTCACCTTCCTCATCCCCGCACGCACACACGCAGCGACACACGCCGCGCACACACAACACGCACACACCACGCACGACAACACACACACGCACGCCGCAACACACGCACCCCACGGCAGCGACACACGCCCACGCAGCGACACACGCACGCACGCCGCGACACACGCACGCACGCAGGCGACCCACGCACGCGCGCACGCAGCGCAGCGACACAAGCACGCAGCACACGCACACACACGCACGCACAGCACACACACACACACGCACACACACACACACACACCACACAACACACACACGCACGACACACACACACACACGCAGCGACACACACACACACACGCACGCAGCGACACACACACACGCACGCAGCGACACACACACACACGCACGCACGCAGCGACACAAGCACACACGCACGCAGCGACACACAGCACGCACACAGCACACACACAGCAGCGACACACACGCACGAGACACACGCACGCACGCAGCGACACACGCACGCACGCAGCGACACACGCACGCAGCGACACAGCACACACGCACGCAGCGACAGCAGCAAGCACGCACGCAGCGACACACACACGCACGCACGCAGCGACACACACAGCACGCACGCAGCGACACACGCACGCAGCGACACACACACGCACGCACGCAGCGACACACACACGCACGCACGCAGCGACACAAGCACACACGCACGCAGCGACACACACACGCACGCACACGCACGCACGCAGCAACACAAGCACACACACACGCAGCGACACACACACACACACGCAGCGACACACACACGCACGCAGCGACACACACACACGCACGCACGCAGCGACACACACACACACGCACGCAGCGACACACACACACGCACGCAGCGACACACACACACACGCACGCAGCGACACAAGCACACACGCACGCAGCGACACACACACGCACGCACGCAGCGACACACACGCACCGCAGCGACACACACACGCACGCAGCGCTGAACAGCGCACACACACGCAGCGACACACACACACACACGCACGCAGCGACACAAGCACACACGCACGCAGCGACACAAGCACACACGCACGCAGCGACACAAGCAAGCAAGCACGCACGGGCACAGACACTCACACTCTTCTCACATCATGTCTTTCACACCATGTCTCACACACTCGCACGCATGCAGACACACCCACACAGACACCCATCCACACAGACAGACACACACAGCTATCCTCAAGCAAGCATATGAGTTGCATGCAATCGCATTCAAAAAAAAAATTCCGGTGGCACCTGAACCCGATGCGAACACGACACTGCGCGGCTGATGGCTTGGCGGTGTTTTGTATTCACCTCAGGCACCCCCACCCCCTCCAGGGCCTCGGTAGAAACCATTAGAAGCCCTCTAAAGTTGATTGATGGTTGGGATCAGAGGAAGTGGTGGGGTACTATTCTTGAAAGCCGCGCGGTTATCTGTGCTTCTCTTTGGTGAACAGTTGCCTGCCGTTTAAAGAGACGTCCACACACTTTCTATCTCTGAGAGGCAGAGCAAACAAGCTGCCTTTCGAACTGCCATCTTGTTGTGGTTTGATCAGAGATGACTGTTTTCCAATGATGGTTGGGGTGGTGGGGGGATGGGGATTGGGATTTATGCATGCTTACGTCTCTGGGAATTGGACAGTGAAATGGAAGCCTTTTAATGGCAAGACCGTGATGTATACAGAGATAAAAGTTTGATCATGTTGGAGAATTTGTTGGACATGTAACACGTGTTTGAGCCGTGTCTGGATCGGGTCGTGAATTAATGCACAACCTTCCCCGTAAAGAATCATCTGTTATGAAATCGCCCTGGCATATCTGTTTTGATGTATTTGTAATTACCAGGCCGTATATTATCTCACTTTAGTGATATAATATGTGGCCTGGTAATTAAGACTTCTTTGGTGTACGGTCTTTCTAATCTTTAGTGTGAGACAGTTGTTACAATTTTGGTTGACGTGATGTGACTATTAAGACAATGAATGGCGAAAGCGTACTATAGGTGCTATATATAGATGGATTTTAGATAGTGATGGTGTCGCTTTGGATAAAAGTGTCTGCCAGATGCCCTAAATGTAAATATATTGATGGCTATAGAGCTAGCTATGGGTTAAGAATCCTGTACTGTATGCTTGTACGAACATTGGGAGTGTTCATGTAGAGTTTGCCTTCACCAGAGATCCACACTGCCCCAAAGCGATCTGGGCATCTTTGCACTGTGCACATGTAGTCAGGGTAACGTCTATACAGAAAACGGAGGCCTCTCAATGACTCCATGCGCATGGAGTCATTGCGCTCAATAAGCAATCGGCTCATTCAGACGCGTCCTTGACTTCACCTTCACCTGGCGAGCCACCCGGTTGTCCGACGCCTTCCCACGTTATGACACACGGCTGCTTCGTGTCTGTCTCCCTTCTCAATAAAATGAGCCCAGACTCAGTCTCTTTTAATTCTCAGCGAAATAAATAATTCAGATTTTTTTTTTTTCCCCCTCATTTTGTCTGATTTAGTTATTTGTTTGGCACTGTGCTTCCAAAAACACTTTTTAATTGCCTGCAAGAGATAACACGGAGCAGAAAGTGTTATAATAGGCAAATAGTGTGTGTGTGATTCAGAGAGAGAGAGATGAGGGATGGATGGAGAGCGTTCAACCCCTTGGATTCTGCTGCTGTCACATTAAGGCAAATTGTCTCGGATAATGGAATTACATAAGAGGGACATGCTGGTGCACTCCTTTTGTACGTGCACACACACACACACACACACACACACACACACACACACACCTGCTAGTGCTTGTCCAGCATTATCGGCATCTGCACGAGAAGTCGGAACAGGCACACATGGGGCCGTACGCTAATCTTTCACGTGTTAATCATGGGATTTAAAAGTTCATGATTACTTCATGGGATTTAGCACTGAGTAATACAATGGCTAATTTGGCATTGTGACAATACCACGGGAAACATGGAGGGAGGGAGGGAGAGAGGGAGACGGAGAGAGTGGGGGAGGGAGGGAGGAATAATGGTGGCTCCGCCCACATTGGAGCGTGACAGCGCGGGTGGAGAGCGAGTTGCAGAAAACCTGAAGGGAAGATGAAGAGGACAAAAAGTTAAGGGAGGGGGGGGTGGGTGGTGGAATGATTTGTAAAGTGTGTGTGTGTGTGTGTGTGTGGCTAGTGTGTGATGTGATTTCTCAGACTCCTACACCGCAGAACAGAGCTCCTCATTAAGTAGAGATGCAGAGGGAGCCCTGCTGGGAAGCCTCCGTCTCCCTTGGCTGAGCCCCCCGTTCCACCGGTGTCATCCACTAACACATGTGGTCAAGACTCCACCGGCTTCACTGGATGCCCACAGTCTACCCGGGCCATGCCCCTTAACCCCCCTACCGGCTCCTGAATGACATGGATCTGAATTCACTGCGTGTTGTTTTGGATGAAAGTGTCTGTATGACTAGATGGGGAACAGGCCGTCTTCTTCTTTGTCTGTGAGCCACTTAGATTGCGATCACCTCGCATTTCCCTCACAGGAAACGTCTGCGCTCCAAAGTACAGTGAAATGCGACGAGTTTCCCATTGCGCTGTATGACTTGAATTGCTACCCTTTTTTTGGAAACGGTCCTCGTAAATATCTTATGTCTCTCTCTCGCTCTTCACTCTCTGAGGTCTGTCGTGTGTGTGTGTGTGTTTGCACAGGCTTGTTCGCACGTGCTTCATCTGAGCCCGTCACATGGGGATCTCGCCGACGTGACCATTGGACACTATTCCAATGTTCCAATGGTGTTGGTTGTTACATAAACACAGAGGAGCCTCCAGAGAGCCTCGGAGAGATCATCTGGAAGATAGGGCTGTTCGGGGGGGGGGGGGTTCAAGTTGTGTGTGTGTGTGTGTGTGTGTGTGTGTGTGTGTGTGTGTGTGTGTGTGTGTGTGTGTGTGTGTGTGTGTGTGTGTGTGTGTGTGTGTGTGTGTGTGTGTGTGTGTGTGTGTGTGTGTGTGTGTGTGTGAGAGAGAGAGAGAAGGGATTAATGTTTAATGGCGACGGACTGTGCGCTATGCAGTGTAGCCCCAGGCGGCTCCTCAGGTACTCCCCCTGGGCTCAGGTTCCCCCCTACTTAACCCCCTCTTTCCCCCCCCGGCCCGTCCGTCTGCAGCCTAGAAGAGGCTAGAGGGGACTGCTGGCTCCATGGTGGTGGCACACCCCGCCCTCCAGACACGGGTCAGAACCACAGCGTACCCTCGGGGAAGGCGGTGGGGGGAAACCAGAATCCCACTTCCTGTTTTAGCAGCGGAGTCTCGCCGCTGTGCTGGGCCGCTCTCCGCTCCACCGCACTTCATATTAAGAGGAGGAAGGGGGTGGAGGTGCTTGGGGACGTGTGTGTTAGGAGAGGGAGAGTGTGTGTGTGTGTGTGTGTGTTAGGAGAAGGAGAGAGTGTGTGTGTGTTAGGGGAGAGAGAGAGTGTGTGTGTGTGTGTGTTAGGAGAGAGAGTGTGCATGTGTGTGTGTTAGGAGAGGGAGAGTGTGTGTGTGTGTGTGTGTGTTAGGAGAGGGAGAGAGAGTGTGTGTGTGTTAGGGGAGAGAGTGTGCGTGTGTGTGTGTGTGTGTGTGTTAGGAGAGAGAGAGAGAGAGTATGCGTGTGTGTTAGGATAGAGTGCGTGCGTGTTGGTGTTAGGAGAGAGAGCGAGAGAGAGAGTGTGTGTGTGTGTGTTAGGAGAGAGAGAGCGTGTGTGCGTGCGAAGAGTGTGCATAATGATCAAGCGCAGTGCTGTTGACACGGATGAGTTACGTTGCCGCCGGTAACACGGTGCATGGGAGGTGCTTTGATCAGACGGAGGTGGTGGTGGTGGGGGAGCTGCTGCAGGTCGGATCGCGAGACGGGTGGGGGTGGGTGGGGGGGAGAGACTTGTCGACCGCAGGCTTCGCTGTGGTTTCAACACCCCGGCACGTTTGCGGGAACATCTCGGCGTCTGCGTTAACGGGGGAGGGAGACGTCGGAACGTTCGATGATTTTTTTTAACGTGTTTGTTGTCTCTCTCTCGCTCTCGCTCTCTCTCTCTCTCTCTCTCTCTCTCTCTCTCTCGCGTGCTTTTCCTCCATCTGCTTGTGACTGTTGTTTCTTGCAGTGTACATACAAGACGTACCGTTTTCTTATGATAACGGGTAACGCGCTGTATGTATATTCACTGATTCTCTTCAGGAACAGAGATTTCTCGTTCTGATTCTTTGTTGGGTTTATTTCTACGTGGGCACTTAACTTGGAGTATAATTGCTTCAAACCCCTTTTATGAATGCAAGCAACAACAGCCATGTATTTTCTTTTGGCGGGCGCGCTGTTTTTGTTTCTTAATCTGCGTTCGCCCGAGCACGTAATGCAGACTTTGTTTATTAGCATGCCACGCTTGTACGGGCGACCACTTTATTACATCACTTACCAGTGCAAAACACTTTACACTTCCCTCCGTATGCATCTTCTGTAAGTGCAGGAGGCGATGCAGGGCTTGCTTACTCGCGGCAACCCACGGCGTTGTACAAAGAACCAAACGGGTTCTATTAGCGCGGGCCGACACGCGGTATCGTCGATTGCTTTTCTAATAGTCCGATTCCATCACGGCGCCATTACCGACGTCGCTGCGCGGCGTTTACACGGCCACTTATATCATCCCACTTGTGCCTTAAGCAGACTATAATCGGCTCCATGTAAATGCACTCTCTCTCCCTCAATGACTCTCTTTGTCTATGTCTCTCTATCTGTCCATCTCTCTCTCTCTCTCTCTCTCTCCCCCTCTCTCTCTCCCCCTCTCTCTGCGGCTCAGCTGTCTGCCACTGCATTCACTCAGCCTGGCAGGAAATAATTGCTTGTCGTCCAAACAGCACTTAAATAAAAGAGCGTGTTAATGAGGGCTTTCCTGCGCCTCCCCCCTCTCTGACTCCCCCCCCCCCTCCCCTCCCCCACTCTCCCTCCCTGGCATTCTGTCTCCCTCGCTCGCTCTCTCTTTCTCTGGCTGGCTGGCTCTCTGTCTCGCTCTCTCTGGCTGTCTCTCTTGCTTGTTGGCTCTCTCTGTCTCTCTGGCTGGTGCACTCTGTCTCCCTCCCTCCCTCCCTCCCTCTCTCTCTCTCTTTTATACTTTATACTCGCTCTTCAGTACTTTCTCTTTTTCATAATCTATGCTCGCTGGCTCTTTAGTACTCATGCTTCAGTACTCCCTCTCTCTTTTATGGTCTATGCTCGCTCGCTCACTCTTGAGAACTCTCCCTCCTTCTGTGAAACGTCTCATTCTCCCGCCTGTGAAGCCCCCTTGTAAAGGACTAGCAACAAGCTAGTGGCTATCGAATGCCACTCAAGAGAGAGAGTGTGTGTGTGTGTGTGTGTGCGCATGTGCGTGCTGGGCTTCCCACTGAGACCATTGTGTCCACCTTTCCCACTCCACATTTGTGTTTTAGTGGGCGGGGCCGAGGAGGGGCCTGTCAATCAGCTCCAATTGTGGTGTAAAGGGGGAGTGTAATTGGCTGTTTACCCTCACGGCGGGGTGCCGCGGTCTAGCAGCAGGCTGCAAGGCCAGCCGGGCACTGCTCTTGGAACGTTGTGGTGCAATCAGGAGGCATCGGTTGGATGCCTGTGTTTGCTCTTTGACCCACTCCCCTCCATGGCACACATATAGTAGGGCACATTATGGCTGGTAGAATACACTTGTGCATGCGCACATGCACGCGCGCGCACACACACACACACACACACACACACACACACACACACACACACACACACACACACACACACACACACACACACACACACTGTCATGCGTACACTGTTATCGTTGCAAGGGCTGCAGCTGTGTCGTAACACGGGTGTGTGTCGGGGAAGTGTATTTTTTGTAATTGACCTCCTTGTGTAGTTAATGGCTTGTCGTTTATAGGCCATGTCCCCATGGTGTATCTTGAGGCGTAAATAAACAAGATATCCCTCGGGCCGCAGGTTGTGATTAGTTACTCATTCAAGATGTCAAAGTCCTGTTGTTATTATTATTATTATTATTATTATACGGAGCGCATTTGAGTTGAGATTGCATACGATTGTTTTGGACATTGGAGTCTGATTGCATTCGGCGCGTAGTGTTTTAATTCTTATAGGGTTGTAACCGTAGCAGCAGCTCTACTCTATTCTGTGAGTGCACCTGGCCAGGTGATCTGTCACAGTGGATCCATTATTCATATCTCTGGGTGGGACAGGAGGGAGCCACCTTTAGGTCTAATGGATGCCGGGGACGTTCCTGTCTGACCTCATGGCTCCACCTGTGGACGTGGTCGATTCCGGGCCCCGGTGAATAAGTGACGGGCCAAAGAGGACGGCCGGCCCCCTATCATGCCAGCTACAACTCATGGCCACCGTACAACTGGCACTGAATCACTGCTTAACTACCAGGGCCGCTCCCGCCGCCGCCCCCTCCGCTCCGCGACACAAATCTCTCCCGCTTTGGCCAGGCCCCCTGCCCAGGCGACAAGCAGGCAGAGACGTGCCCCTTATCTATCTATCTATCTATTTATCTATCAATCATACACACACGCACACAATCTTGCTTGCACACACACACACCCTCCTGCCTGTTAGCATATTCGCCTGCCAAGCGGAATGATTTCTGATACCGTTGGACGTCGTTCCCGCTCAAAAACCTGTTCACGCGTGTTCTGCCTTTCTGCCACTGCCAAGCGGTGTGATTGATGCACCGGCTCTGCTTTTTGTGGGTATTTACAACCGCTGTTGTGTTGGTGTGGTGTGTGTGTGTGTGTGTGTGTGTGTGTGTGTGTCTGTGTGTGCGCGTCAGAGTTGCACGCATGGATCAGCTGATTCGTGGCAGACTAATGTGAAAAATGAGAGGACTGCAGTGCATTTGCACTCGTTACCAACACACAGCTCTGGGGAAATGAATATGCCATGGGCTCTCTGAGCGCGGAGGCAGCTGCCAATCACAGACTGACTTCGGGGTCACGTGTGTGTGTGTGTGTGTGTGTGTGTGTGTGTGTGTGTGTGTGTGTGTGTGTGTGTGTGTGTGTTGTGTGTGTGTGTGTGTGTGTGTGTGTGTGTGTGTGTGTGTGTGTGTGTGTGTGTGTGTGTGTGTGTGTGTGTGTGTGTGACAACGTAAACAGGGGTTCTCGCTGGTAAAACTTCCCGTCTGCTTCCCAGAATGCGCCCCCAGTGAGCACGTCAGCGGAGGCCGTGTTGAGCTGCCAAACTGTCAAGCGTTGTGAAAAACAAAAATTGTGGTGTTTTCTTTCGTAGCCTTTTTTGGAAAAAGGTCACACAAAATAGATCTGGCCCCTAATTTATTATTATCATTCATTTTCGTTTAATGGTATTGTATGATCATGAAATGAAGACGCAGCCTTATCGTGATACCCGGTTTTACTGTATAATGGATAGCATTTTTTATAGTGCTTTTATCCCTAGTGCATTATTACATTGCCTCACATTCACCCGTTCATACACCGGCGGTGGCGATTGAGTGTCCCTTGCTCAGGGACACTCAATCGACACTCAACCAGTAACCTTTCAGTTGCAAGACAACCATCTCCTTCTACCTCCCTAGCCACAATGCCGCCCAAGGTTTCCCCCTGTAATACTTCAACTACTTTGAATTCATACGCATATGCATGTGATATTTATCGACACTGCGCAAAATTATTCTCCATGATCATGGTAACGGGAAAAGTTTCCCTATCGGCCAGTAGCCCTATGATGTGTATAGTTCAGGCCAATGGGGAAAGGCCTCCCTCTGAGACCCACCTCTGATATGGTGACAGGCGGGGATGGCTGGCACCAGAGATGTGGGGATGCTGGCTCCAAAGATGTGGGTGACGACAGCTGTCCTGCTGGCTGCTGGGTGGGCAGCCGGGCTGAAGCCTTATCAACATGCGCTCCAGCTGGCCTATTGATTTCAGCGTGGCGCTAACTTCACAACACGAGGCTCTATTATGAGTCCATTGATCACCATGTGATCAGCATGGTGATCACATGCCCCCCGCCCCCTCATACATACACACACCACACACACTCTGCATGTCTTTTTGCCGCACACACACACACACACACACACACACACACACACACACACACACACACACACACACACTTTGTAAAGAGGCACTGGGGCTAATAGGCTGTGACTGGCAGCTTGATGGAGCGTGTGTGTGGAGAAGAAGACAGCTTAATGTTAGAAAATACCACATGGAAACATGAATAATTGAGATGGACAGGATTCTATGGGTGGAGAGGTGGATGGGGTTGTGGTTGTAAGTATCTGGGAATGTAAAACCACACCTGGGTTCTCTTGTCTTTTACTTTCTGTGCTCTACTCTCACACAAATACACAAGCAGGCTCAATGTTGATAATCCCAATATATTACACTTTTGGGATCACGACAATAATGGCGCCATGGTTAAAGGCACACTTGGGAAAGGAAAGCTGTGTGCATAGAACAGCCTAGTCCAGTCACAGCTTAACTCTCACGCCTGGAGTGATGTCCACTGAGACTCTACACAAATCCTAATTGTTTGACCATTTAAGATTTATAGCCTTTTTGAGATCAAGAACAATATAGGTAAGCTATAGGTATAATATTGCACATAAGTTATATTTATTCCGCATATGACACAATTGGTATTGGTTGAGCAGCTGCGACCAGTATGTTAAAGTTTTGTTTGTTTTGTGTTTATTTAACATTAAAGACATAACGTATGTAATTTACATATGCCTTAGGTAGTCCTATGTGTATTTGACATTCA
Source organism: Coryphaenoides rupestris (assembly GCA_002895965.2). Taxonomy (NCBI): domain Eukaryota; kingdom Metazoa; phylum Chordata; class Actinopteri; order Gadiformes; family Macrouridae; genus Coryphaenoides; species Coryphaenoides rupestris. The sequence goes on along the minus strand of PIJE02002018.1, from coordinate 26,781 downwards.
TCCAAATTGGAGTTGGTTGTCAATAAATGTTGGGTGGGTAGAGTAGTCATGTGTGTACCCCCCTGCCCTGCATTGTACCCAGTGTCATAGTCTGGACCCCCAAAAAGACTGACCACCAAGACCAGTCCTGTAGTGTGTGTGTGTGCGTGTGCGTGCGTGCGTGCGTGCGTGCTGCTGTCAGCCCGAAAGTCTTGTAGTGGAGAGCAGCCTTAAGATGCCGGTGGATGCCCCCCCTCCTCCAGTTGTAGCAGTTTGTTTTGTCCTCGACCTCCTTCTCTCCCGCGGCAACAGCCAACAGCATTAGTATGCATGAGGTGCGCTGGATGCTCCAGCCACACCACTTGTTTGTCTGCCCAGCCTAATGCCCTGAAACACACACACTCACGCGCACACAGGCCACCAGAGTTGGCTAACAAATGTGCATGTTTGTTGTCCCTCCACCACCACCACCACCACCACCACAAGTAAAGGCTTGTGTCGTCCATCCCCCCGGTGGCCGGTGGTTAGAGTTGGAACTGGTTAGCATAGCTTGCTTGTTACTATTCTCCAGGGAATGTGCTGCCTGCGCATGGGTGCCGCCATTTTGTGTGTGTGCACACGTGACCGTGTCTGCATGCGTGTATGTGTGTAAGCATGCGACCGAGCATGCTTGTGGTTTTGTCTGCCCGACGTGCCTGCCTACTCCTGGCCTGTGATTATCTGTTTGCTGGCTCTTGTGCCCCCCGCACCCTCACCCCCTGCCGCCCTCACCTCTCTCCTTCCTCCCTCCCTCCCCAAGGTCGGCTCGTTCCCCCTCCAGATGTGACCTGCTGCTGTCCATCCGTGGGCCTTATTCACCTACAGCTGCTGTCTTTGATCCGTCTTGGTTCTAGACGCTAGCCGGGTGTGGGAAACAACCACTCACACCCAGCAAGCATCTAGAACCTAGAACCAAGATGGCAGATATAGGTGAACAAGGCCTGTGATCCTGTAGCTCTGTCTGTGTGCTGCTTGGCTGGGCCTGGCTGGGGCTTTATATGTTTGAGGGGAGGGGATTACACTGAACCCGTTCTCCACTTGGGAGCCTGCATGTATGTCAGACATGACGGCGCAGAGCAACAGGGAGAGAGAGAGAGAGGTTGTGGCCAGTTGGTGCTGGTCGGCCTTCCGTGCTTAATTGGCTTCATTAGCGCGTTTATTATCTCAGTTATTAGTACGTTTATTAGCGAGTTAACCGCTCTGTCGGATTGAAAGCACAGAACGATAATGATCTGAAATGAGGATACCACTGGGAAAACCCGTATTTTGGATGGTGTTCATTTTGCGTATGTAATGCACATCATTATGTAGTTATTTTACTGTGTGAATGTTTTGTTTTTATGACTTTAGAGACGCTGGGATGTACTAATGTTGAGCCATCTATTTTTAGCATGTGTTTAAGGCCAAATGGAGACTCCGCTCAGATTGTTAAACTGAATTACTTTCGAAATGCATTTGTGGTGGTCGATTTGAACCCTAAGTTAAAACTACAAGAGGAAGCTCTCGCCAAACACTGCTCGCATTGCATCACTTCACCAAAAACCATCCCATCCCCTAGTTTGTGCGGTCATGCCTGTGCTGTGACTCATACGAGACCCCGTATCGTCTAGCCCAGTGTAAACATGCATGCGTTTTAACTGCATTCCACGCCCTCATTGGTCGCATGAGTAACCACGGTTACATCATCGCGAACGCCTGGAATGGATTCCGCTGTCCGCATTTTTTATTTTTTAAACAAATAAGCGGGCAGCTTAGTCTAGTCTAGCTGTTGGGTCGAGTCAAAAGGGTCTGCAATATTCTACCTGCAGGCGTGCACAAGATGCCCCTTACCCCTTACCTGCTTCTTTATGACACACTTTTAAACAACCGCAGTCCCTTTGGCTAAGTGTCTGCTAAATGACTAAATATAGGCAACAGAATATAACAGAGAAACCGAGCGAATGGTCCACCCCCCCCCCCCCCCCCCCCCCCCTTGCTGTCTAACTGGGGCTGGCTGTGTTTGGATGTGTAGTGTAGCTGCTATGGAAACGTGGCAGAAGTGTTCCCATGATTTGCATGTTAAGCAGGGAGGCGAAAAAAAGAAAGTTCAGACACAAGCTGGAGCCAAATGCTAAAACGTGCCTTACTACAAGGTGTGTGTGTGTGTGTCTTTCTCTCTGCCTGTGTGTATGTCTCTCTCTCTGCTCTGTCTTCGTCTTCTCTCTCTCTTCTCTCTCCTCTGTGTGTGTGTGTGTGTGTGTGTGTGTGTGTGTGTGTGTGTGTGTGTAAAACGATAACGATATGTATCGCGATAGACACGTAATCAATATCGATAGAAAATGCGTTCGATAGAACGTTTCGATATTTTTTTTTCCTCGTTGGAAGAAAGCGGAGCTAGCTCCGCTTTGAACCAGAGGTTGCGAAGCAAGGTTGGTTGCATGAACAAAGGCACTCGTCCTCCGGTACCTGGCAACGTATGGAGTGACACGCTAACAGCCAATCATGTACCAGTATCAGTTTGGTTGCGCCGTCTCGTTGTCTCGTGTTCGTGTTTGTTTCTTGAATAACAGAAACAGCGCGGAGTGAGAAGTGAAAGATAAGCGCCGCAACACGCGAGGAAATTGTCGACAAAAATGGAAAGATCAGCTCACCAGTATGACAGCTTTTTGGATTTTATAAGTCAGACCGTAGTCAGACCAATGTTGTCTGCAAATTATGACCGTCGTCCACCAAGACTGGTAATACAACCAACTTGTTTTACCACCTTAGCCGCTCTCACCCTTTGGAGCACAACCACAGCCTTTACACATGTTTTTGTAACACTTTATTTTTGTTCAGCACTTTATTATTGATAATTGTTAAGTTTTCATTGTGATTTTAATTTTCATTCATGTTTATTTTTATTTATTTGAGTGTTTTCCATGGTTGTGTTGACATTCCTTTTCCCTGTCTGCCTACAATCAGGAAGGTTAAGTTTAAAATAAAAATGTTTAAATTCAGTATATTTTTCTCCTGGTCCTTATTTTAAATAGGTCATACAAATTATCGATAATTATCGATATCGACCGATATGAAACACTTATATCGTGATACAGTTTTCAGCCATATCGCCCAGCCCTAGTGTGTGTGTGTGTGTGCCCTCAAGCTTGTGTGCTTGTCTGCGTGTGCTCACTCAAGCCGGTGTGTGTGCGCGCTCAAGCCCATGTGGTGGGTGTGTGTGCACAGTGGAAGCAGCCCTCCTCCTCCTCCACCAGGAAATGCTAATCCCCCCTTCCCTGGTTTCCTCCACAGGAAACCCCGGATCAACTCCCAGCTGGTGGCCCAGCAGGTGGCGCAGCAGTACCCCATGCCGCCGCCCCCCAAGAAGGAGCGGCGGGAACGCAGCGACCGCTCTGACCGGGACCGCCCCGACGGCGAGGGCGGGGACCGGGCGGACGGCGAGGGCCACGGCGGCGGCGGGGGCGAGGGTGACGGCCGCGGCGACATGATGATGGAGGTGCACGGCGGCCGGGACCGGGACGGCCAGCACCCGGGGGCGACGGAGGAGCAGGGGCGCCCCAACATGGAGCGCCCGGAGCGGGTGGTGGTGGCGGTGGCGGCGGCGGCGGCGAGGCACGAGGCAGAAACCCCCGAGAAGGAGAAGAGCGTCAAGGAGAGCCCGCCCCCCGCCGCCAAGGACAAGCCCGACCGGGAGAAGGACATCAGCCTGGCCGTCAGCGCCAAGAAGCCCGGCAGCAAAAAGACCAGGTCGGTGTCTAGTGCTGGTGGTGGGCGGGGCATATCCAGTCATGTGATTCTTTGCCTCTCCAACACAAGTTAATCTAACTCTTTGTAATTAGAGGAGGCTCTGTATGCTGTCTGTCGGTCCTTCGGTTTTTCTCAACAACCGTTCATCCGATCGACTTCACACTCAGCAGGTTTATTGCTGAGGACTGCAGTGTCGAGTGTGAAGTTGTTTGGGTGAGTGCAGAAAGCTGCAAGCAATCGGCCCATTACAAACAGGCACAGAACGGGCAGCACTACACTGGCTGGTCTATTGACGAGGACCCAAGGAAGTGCAGTGTCAAGTGTGAAGTTTTTCGGATTGAGTGGTTCTCTTAGTGGAAGCTAAATAATGGTCCAGTCCTATCGAGGGCACTACAATTTATTTGGCAATATTCAATTAGCATCAACTACGTTCTGTTCTGTGTTAAACCACACCAAATATAAAATCGGAAGAAAAAAAAAGAAGGCAAAACAATCGCCGCTATATCGTATCGTGAGGACCCTGCCGACTCCCGCTCCTCTGTGTTACCATGGTTACCTCCATACGGCTCCTTACTCCCGGCCCATTCCAATGCCTAGCATGTGTGTAGCGTGTGAGTCATGAGCTCCTGCCGGAATGAGATATCTGCGTGCTCATGGTCCATGTGATGCTCAGGACGACCTCATCGACCACATGAATGGCCCGCGCCGGATGTGGTCTCCAGCCTTTCCTCTGTAGTCCTTTAGTTCCCGCCGGTGTGCAGACGTAGATGATGACAAAATGGCGTGCATAACAACGTGGCCAGCTTTAAGACGGCGAGCTAAGCACTGTGTGACGAATCGGTGCTCTTCAGATCTAACACGCCACGAGTCTGTGGCGTGTGGAACTATCCGACTATACGCACCATTTAGGTTGTTTGTAAAAGAGCGCAAATTCTTAGTCATATGATTTGAGACTAGTACAGACTTTGTCGTACATCGTTTCTCATCTGTCCCGGTGCGGCTCTGTGCTTTGGGCTTTGAAGGCCCGTGTTCTGAGCCCAATCATGTCCCATGCCAGCCCGCAAGCCACCAAAAGGGGTGTGACTCCATGCACTTGTGGAGAAACAGCCTGCCTCCTAAAGTGAAAGGAGTCGTTCCCGCCTCTGTGCTGAAACTGCTGGGTGTCAACTCCCATGTCAATATCTTTCTCTTTCCTTCTTTGTTTTCCGTTCATCCTGCAGACCCAAGTCGGACAACCACCAGAGCCCGCCCAGCGACAAGCACAGCATACAGTCTGGGAAGTCTGCGACCAAGACCAACAAACTCCCCCACATCTCCAGGTACGGCTCCGCCCCGCGAAACCCCACCGCCTTTCGCAAGCCACGCCGGGCTTTAAGAGCTCCTTACACGAGTGCTTCTCCTTGCCTATCTTATCTTCGGTGAAAGGGGGAGGAGGAGGTTTGAAGCCCTGTTGTGATGATTCACCTGTGATTTATCTTTTACACTGCACACCACACACACCCCCACTCTCACTTTAACCCCTGCGATCTCTGGCCGGCTGTGTGTTTGACTGGATGAGAGAGGCCATTAGGGCCCCCTGCTGAGGGAGGGGGAGGGAGGGAGGGATTATCTCGTCAACCGTTCATGCGATCGACTTCACACTTTGGCGGGTTGGTGTGTTGCGGAGGACCCCGGGAACTGCGGTGTCAAGTTTGTGTCACGTTTTTTACGGATGAACGGTTCTCGAGAAAGCGGAGAACTAAACATGTCCTTCTTTTGACCTCCGCAGGCCCAAGCTGAAGAACATCGACCGCAGCACAGCGCAGCAGCTGGCCATCACCGTGGGCAACGTGACGGTGATCATCACAGACTTTAAGGAGAAGACGCGCTCGTCCTCCACCTCCTCGTCCACCGTCACGTCGTCCAGCGGCGCCGCCTCCGAACACCAGCACCAGAGCTCCGGCTCCGAGTGCATGGGGGACAAGGGCTCGTCCCGCGCCTCCACCCCCAAGGGGGAGCTCTCCGTGGGGCACGACGAGTCGTTCTAAAGGGGGGATGGATGGTTGTGGTGGTGGTGAGGAGGCAGGGAAAGAAGATGGAGGACGGCACTGGAGGTGACGAGGTCCTCCCAAACCTCTGAAAATACACCCCCCAGCATCCTCTCTTCTTAACACCCGTCACCTGACCTCCGCCTCCTCCTCTGCCTTCTCCACCTCCCCCCCACCCCCCACCCCCACCCGCAACCTTTCTGGACACTATGGCTCCGTAGAGGCCGGGGGGGGCGGGGGAGTGGGTGGGTTGGTGTGTGTCTGTGGGTGGGGGGTGTGGATTTCCATTTGTCCGTCGTTCAGCTCGGCCTGCATTCCATCGCTACCACTGACGCCCCACCCCCACCCGCCCCCTCCTCTCACCCTCACCCCCACCCCCACCCCCACCCCCCTCCCGTCCTGACGGGAAGCGACTGGATGGAGGAGATGTTTTCCACTGCAACGGAGAAGCCAGTGAGTGGATTTCACCCCTCCCCCCCCCCCCCCCCTTCCCCTTCCAAGCTCAATCGTCCCCACAAGCGAGCCCCTCCCCCCCCCCCCACCCTCGTGGTAGCATCCAGACGCTTGTATGTATTATTTTATACTCCTACGTGGATGTGAGGCCAACTCGACTCGACTTTTGTTTGTTTGTTTTCGTTTAGTTTTTGTTTATATTTTCTAAAGAAGAATTCTCCACTGTGCACAATAACCATTAATAACTTTTTAAATGTCATAAATACCCTTATTTATTACCTGTTGCACCTGTATACTTATTTTATATTTTTTGTTTTTGTTTGTCAAAGCTTTGCTGTTTAGTTCCGCCAATCCGTCTCTCTGCCAGGGTATTGGTTTTCATTTGAAAATGTGTACAAAACTCGAATCTGTCACACACACACACACACACACACACACACACACACACACACACACACACACACACACACACACTGGTGCTAGATACACTGTGAAGCGTTCTTTCCTTATTTCCACACCTGGGCCCGGCGGCCGGTCACACCACGACCAGGGCTGTCCCCTCCGTACCTCTCTGTCCTCTACCCATCGCTGACCCCTGACCCCTGCCATGACCTCCAGGCCAGGTGGGCGGGGATATGTACTGTTCCACCCACCAGAGTCAGACCGGTTCACCATGAGTTCATCAACACCCTTTAACCCTATTTGGTTATTTTACATTTTATGTTTTTTTAGCTAGTTGGTTTGTTTTTCTTCACCCGCTCCGGGGTTAAAGGAGTTCTGCTCCTCCTCCTCCTCCCCTTAGTGGTGGCTAGTATGTACGGGGAGTTTAACACTACAGGCTGTTGACGGGGCCCCACATTCCATAGATACTCGGGGTGTGAGCTGGCCTCAGCCGGGCCCTCGGCCAGGTTCTCTCCTGGTGCTGTGAACGTGGAAAGGTGGTTTTTCTTTTGCAGGCCGGTTCCCAGTGGTACAAGTCTATTATAAACCTCTCATCACCATCCCAGACTCCTCCTCGCGGTGTTGCGGTTGTAATGCACATGCACGGCTCCAGCGGCCTGTGAACAGGCCACGCCCCCGGTGAACAGACCACGCCCCCGGCCGATCAAAAGCCCGCTCAAAACCTGTTTTAGTCGTTTGATGTTTTTTTATTCCCATTTCCCAGACACTCGAGAGCAAAGACCTGAACAGTTAATGAGGTTTGTTAATTTGCTTTTTATTATTATTATTATTGATTATTGATTTTATTTAAGACTCCATTATGTGATTTTGAAGGCTGTACGTTCGATGTGTTGCTAGACGCGAGGCGCTCTTTGAATTGATCGGAACAAGACGTAGAAAAGGCTTTTATGTTCTCCTTCGCTTGATGCTCGACTGACATAATTTCCTTCTAAACTGTATGAAATTGTAAAAAGAATAAATGTGTATATGATATCTTAGTTTTATTTATTGAAGGACCAAAGGAATTTCACGATGAACTAATGCATAGACGGATGAATCAACGGTTTGAGATGCAATTATCGGATGTGTGCGATGGAAACACAGTTTAAAATAAAGTTTAATATAATCCACGCAGACTGTGTTCTTATTGTTCACTCTCCCCCATCCTCCCACCCCCCTCAGCGTCAGAGCCGCGAGTGAACGAGCACTACCAGAACATAGCCAAAAACTCTCTCTCCCTCTCCCTCAATCCAGGCCTCTCCCCCCCCCCAACCCTCTCACTCCTCTCCCCCTTTAAGTGGCCCAGCAGCCCGGGAGCTCTGTGCTTTCAAACAAGTAACTGAAAACCACTGGTTTGGTTAAAACCAGACACCGGCACCCTGAGGAGTACCCCCTCCCTCCCTCCCGCCCGCCGGTGCTTGACATTGTGCATGAGTTTGGCGGACCGTGTCGTGTGCCGATGGTTCTGAGGCGCTAGGGGTGCTAATCGCCAGCGTGTGTGTGTGTGTGTGTGCGTGTAGCGATGGTCTTTAGGCGCTCTGTGGTTCATTGATTTACCTTCTGCTATTTCCCTCTGGTCAATATGTAAATTATGTACGTTTTGTTACATACTCGAACACTGCAGGCTTTCGGGAGCTCCGAGGATTTCAGAGGAAACTTGTACACACTGGGACACACGGGGGTGGGGGGGGGCTCAGGGTGCGCGGGAATATATTTGTCCGATTTGTTTGTTTCGCTTTTTGTTTTTCGTTTTGTGAGCCTATCTACCCCCTGCTTTGTAATGCAATCCTATTTAAAATGGGCCAGAGAAGCCATGTTTTCACCTGCCTTATCTGCAACCATGTTCACTTGACTGTCCGAGAAAAAAAAGGGTGTGTTTTGTTAAATTATTGACACGTGGCCATTTTTGCTGAGTATATATATACACGAAAATTGCAAATGTTGTAAATAGAATTGAAAACTGTCGCAAAATGGTCCAACACTATGAAAAACGGCAATGAAACTAAACTAAGTCTTTGGTTTGTTTCCCCCCCTTTCCCTTCCGCGCAAGCAGTTCTGTTCTTGTGTGCGACCAGTAACCTTAATTTACTGTGTAAAGATGGTTACCTTTTTTAGCTTACTTTGTCAGAGACCCCAAATATACGATGCTCGTTAACTGACTGTATAACCTTGACCGTGAATTTCCAATTAAGTGTACTATGTGGACTCTTCTCACTTTCCTCCTATAACAATGTCTTGTACAATGCTTTAAAAAGTTATTGCTTGGTTACAAAAAAAAGAAGATAATTAATGAATAAAAAAAAAAATGTACATGGAGGGACAGTATAATAACCCATTCTTTGTTTAATCCTCTTTTTTTTTAAGTTCCTGTTTTTTTCGGGGGGGTTTTTTTTACGTTTTGCCGTAACTTTCTAGATGATGTGTCATTGTTTGCCCTTGTTGAAGTGGTCACATGATGTTCCGGAACATGTGGGGTAACGTATGAAGCATTTCCAGCTGATCACTGCTCCGCGTCAGGCTTACGATGTTGAAATACTACACGTTTCCTTTTGGCATGTGCACGAAGTTGCGCTTCTAGGCTAACCTTTATCATTCCCCTGCCGTCCTCTTCCTCCCCCCCCCCCCCCCCTTCCCCTTTCCGCTTCAAATAGAAATGTCTATTTATGAATTTTGCTTGTAGTTTTTCACAAATAAAATTGTTAAAGTTATCTACTTCTGGGAGTCCTCTGTCCTCTGTTCTTCGTTGGGTTGTGGTGTAACTGAACACTAGTTTGGGGGGACGGGGGGGTGTCTTTGCTTTACATCAGGCACGGCATTACCACTGCCAGGGTTAGGGGTTCGATTCCCTGTCTGGCTCAACTGCCAGGGTTAAGGGTTTGATTCCCTGTCTAGCTCAACTGCCAGGGCATGGCGTTACCACTACCAGGGTTAGGGGTTCGATTCCCTGCCTTGCTCAACTGCCAGGGCATGGCATTATCCCTTGCCAGGGTTAGGGGTTCGATTCCCTGCCTTGCTCAACTGCCAGGGCATGGCATTACCACTGCCAGGGGTTAGGGCTTCGATTCCCACTGCAGGATGTGAATCACACTCAGAATAGTTGTGCGCACACTGTGTGTTGTAAGAGACTTGACCCTTGACCATGATCAGTGAACACAATGCCTTGTTTGGTGTTGTATTCCAAACATGGTTCAAAGTTACTCCTCAGTTAGTAGCTACTGTCGGATTGGCTGATCTGTAGCGCGACGCTATCATGTTAGATAGACTTTGGTCGTGTCAAGTGTGGTTGTTGTGACAAGGAGACGTCTTGTGCTGCCCGCCTGCAGCCACAGCCTGTAATGATGAACGCTCATGTTTACCGAGAGCTAAACATTGAACACAAAGATGTGATCATTCTCTCTTCCCCCCCCCCCCCCCCCCCCCAGCTCCCGAATTCTATTTTCTGACGGCCTCAGCTCAAGTGACACGTTGGTGTGAGATGATGTCACCGGTCATCGCCTGCTCGCATGCCTGCAGCGGTGACATCACCACACGGCACCACGCCGAGCCAATCACAGGGCTGCAGGAACAACACTCGAGACGTTGTTGACGCAACGGTTTGACAGCAGTTTGTCTTCTGACTCGTGTGTGTGTCTGTGTGTGTGTGTCTCTGGTGACGTGTGTGTGTGTGTGTGTGTGTTGAAGATATGTGTGGACAATGCTGTGTGCGTGTGTATGTATGTCTGTGTTGTGGTTGTTGAAATGTCTGCTGTCGTGTGTGTTGTGGTGTATAAGATGTGTGTGTGTGTGTGTGTGTGTATGTGTGTGTGTGTGCTGAAGATGTCTCGGAAACATCTCAGGCCACCACTGGGGAACAGCAGGGGGCACAAACGCCTCGTACATCTGAGGGAGACGCCTGCGCTACGCACACGGAACCGGAAGCACCAGAAGAACCTCTTCTGGTGCTCCGCTGCTTGTCTGCGTGCCCATCTGCCCAGGGACAGACCCAGCACACACACAACACACACCACACACACACACACAGTCTCTTAGATAAAAAGCCCACCATCTTATATAGATCAGCAGCCGCTCTCCCGTCCGTCCGCTGAGATAAAGAATGTGAAATAAAGCGAGTTGTGTGATTTGTGTTAACCGGTTTATTAGGCAACAGACACGACCGTTACAGCAGGGTGTTTGCGTCGTGGACGGTGCTGCTGGTGGTGGTGGTGGCGGTGTGGTGGAGGTGGTAGTGGTGGTTGGTGGTGGTGGTGGAGGAGGTGGTGGTTGGTGGTGGTGGTGGAGGCGGTGCGTGGTTGATGGTGCTGGTGGGTGGTGTTCAGGGGGGTGATGTTTTTCAGCCGTTGAACTGAAAAACTTGGCATCTAAAAAAGTTGGCACAGGCAACAAGGACCCCTTTGTTTTCTGCAGGTCCGTGTTGCGCAAGATACCGTTCTCATGTTGCGGCTAAAAAATGATCCAAAATATGAGAAACAATTAGCAGCGTTAGCATTCAGTCATTTGTTCAATCTCAAGAGGAAACCTTGGTGTGGTGTGTGTGTTTGAGGTGTCCTGTACTGTTGGTGTACTTTGTAGGCACGTACAGTATGTGTCGTGTGTCGTGTGTGGTGTTGTGTTTCTGTTAAGATTTGCGGACGGTTGTTTTTGACATTAAAAAATGAGTCGTAATAGTTTGCAGATGTAGATGTGGAGTTTTTTTGTTCGTTTTTTTCTTGTGGTTGCAGCTGTCTTGTGGTGTCATTGTCATCGGTTTCTTTTGTGAAACTGAAAACAAAAAGTTAAATTGAGTCACTGTCACTCAGATCAGTTTGCTGTCTCGGGTCTTTTATCCGTTTCCAAGAATTCTATTGGATTTACGTTGCTAATCCGATAGAAGCATTGATCTGCGGGGTTATGTCGGTTGGTTTACCCCACGAGAACACGAGCCTCGGCCATGTTGGAATGAGCTCACTTGTTGGCTATGAAGTGCACTATTTCCACTATTTTGTTGCTCTTTCCGAAATCTGAGTGGACAACAAACAAATCAGATCCATGCCCCACATGGCTGCAGAGACATCGTGTGGTACTGCAGCGCCTGGAGTAACTCCGCCCCCAACCGGGGCCTCTCATTGGTCCACCTGTGGCCAATTAAGGGCCAATTAAGAACAATCAAGCCGCTGTTAAAAGCCACCTAGAACAAAGCCAAAGCAAACAAGAGCCTTTATGTTGGACTTTTACTGGGATTGGGAAATCATGGCATTGTTGATGGGAAAAGAAGACTATTTGATTTAAGTTGACTTCTAGTCCTCTCCCCTTCTGTCTGCTTATTCCAACGGGTCCACCCACTACACTACACGCTCTCGCTAGGCCGGGCTGCCACAGCGTATGGCACTATTATGTCCCATGATGCACAGCGGTTTTCATTTTCCTCCAATCCATCCGATAGCAGTGGTCGCCACATATGTGTTATTTATGTAAATGATCTGTCATGGGATGACGACTCACACGGTCTGTTTGTTTAAACAACCAACTATGCAGATTTCCAGCACATAAATCGTGTCCAATAGTGTTATTAGAGTCTTTCCCTGAATAATGTACGAGATATTGTTCTTTATATAGGCATTAGGGAACGAGAGAACAAGTGAACCAATGGGGAACGCCGCTATTGTCGGCTCTGGTTCTCATGGATGACATTTTGACGGTTTTAGGCGTTTCAGGCTCATAATTACTGCCAAACAAATTGGGTTTTCCACAGCTAACAGTCTGTAATCATTCCTGACCTACTCGCTAAACTCCTGTAAGTAGGCTATCTGAGCTGCTTAATATTCCACTTAATTATTCATCAAAGTAAATAGTGCGCGATCGGCCCGACCCACGGGGCCTCGCATATTTTAGCTTGAGGAGAAAAGGTGAGAGGAAACAGTCATGGGTCACATGAAGCTGAACTGATGAATGGAAACAAAACACATGCAAATGCACACACACACACACACACACACACACACACATACACACACACGCACACACACACACCCTAACACATATACAAATAAAAGTAATAGGCCTACACACACATACACATGCACATGCAACACACTAACACAAATACACACACACACATACAGTACATACTAACATAAATACACACACACACACACACACACGCACACATATGCATACACCCATGCACAAGCAGACACACACACACGCGCACATGTAACACACACACACACACACACACATGGGACCTGCCACTCCAACGCATATGAAGGTGTGATTGAATGTGAGACTTTATGTGAAGCCAGCCAGCTCTTTTGGTGGCCTGACACACAAGTGGTCACGTCGGGAGATGATAAGCAATTAGAATAATTACAATAATTAGAATAATTAGACTAATTAGACATCGGCCTGCCTTTCCCCAGCGACCTTGAGAGCGATATGATATATGGTCAGACGAGAGCTGGGAGGCAAAGAAAGAAAGAAAAGAAAAAAGATCACACACACACACACACACACACACACACACACACACACACACACACACACACACTCAATGACCGTAATTGACTGAGCACTGCCGTCATAACAAGCGGCAGCACTGAGGGAACTGAATGTATTCTGACTGAAACAGAACGTTGTGTCTCTGCTCTGGCCCACCGCGGCCACCAGGGGGCAGAGTTGGACCGTTATCACCCCTGCGTTTAAATCACCACTTTTATCATTCGTCACTCAGAACGCCAAATGAAACCGTCATTCATTTTCCCATCATATATGATCAGGCTATATGATTGTTGTGAAATCAGCAAATCATCAAGGTCGGGAAATGTGTTGCATACAGCTAACAGCAATTATGAGAAACTGGTTGAGCCGTAGCAGCCTATACAGCCTGTGGTTATTTTTTGGATATTCCTGTCTTTGATCTCTGTCTGTCTGTCTGTCTGTCTGCCTGCCTGCCTATCTGTCTGCCTGTCTGTCTGCCTGCCTGCCTGCCTGCCTGTCTGCCTGCCTGCCTGCCTGCCTGTCTGCCTGCAGTTTTCGAACGGTGTGTTAAGACCGCATCTCTTTTCTGTCCACCTATGTACAGTATTTAAGGCCCGCATAATCGTAGCATACATTTCTATAGATCTGAGAGATCCAAAGCGGTAATTCGTGTGTCTTTGTCTCGAGACTGACTAGTCGGAGTCACTGTAAAATGACAGCTTTTAAGCATCATACCCTTATAATAAAAACCAAAGAAACACCCCCTTTATACAAGGCCCCAATCCATCCCCAAAAAGAATCGAGCCACTTGAAACCCGCCACAATATGGCCCCTGGGTGAAACGTTCGCCACGCAGCCGTTTAATGTGGCGGCGCAATAAGTCCGCCACCATATAAAAAGTCTGTTCTCTGTTCTGTTTACGCCGTTACCAATTAAAAAAGCAAAAAGCAGACCGCGAGCGGCCGCCCTGCTCCTCTACTTGGCGTCTAATTGCGTGCGCTTTTGATGTGGCGTTGACTGTCGCTGCGCGGTTGTGAGGCGGGAATGCTTGGCGTTCGTTCGTCTGTTGGAGTGGCGGCCAAGAGGCCACGAGGCAAACACCCAGTCTGTCTCAGGTAGGGCTACACACACACACACACACACACACACACACACACACACACACACACACACACACACACACACACACACACACACACACACACACACACACACACAGTCACACACACACACACACACACACAGTCACACACACACACACACACACACACAGACGGACACATGCACAAACGCACACACACACGCACACATATGGACAAGAAGATACACACACACACACACACACAGTCACAGGACTCACACACACACACACACACACAGACAACATTATAGTCCACCACCAGACATGTCAATCATTTCGTTTTGATTCCAGTATCACATGCGCAGGGGGAGGGACAAGAATGTCAATATTAGCCTCTCCACCGACTGCTACAGGCTACAACATAGACATGTTACAGAACACAGAACATGTGAACAGTGGGGGAACTCAGCAGCTACAGACGAGACCGGCTCCTAACTATGCGCTGCGTATCTGCGCTGTGATACGTCCTCCCTCGCCTCTGTTTCCACGGCAGCAGCGGAGGGATGCTTCTGCATTCGTAGAAACCCGCGCTCTCATTAATTCTCCAGGGAACCAGAGTAAGTCTCCTACTGATAAAATATACAAGAGTAGGGGGGGAGGGGGGGGGGCGAGAGACCACTCCTTTGATAACGCGAGGGGAATGAGAGAGAGAGATAGAGAGAGAGAGAGAGAGATGAGAAAGAGAGATGGAGAGACAGACAGATAGGGGAGGAGGGGGGGGGATAGAGGGAGATTGAGGGAGAGTGAGAGCGACAGAGAGAGTGAGATAGGGTGGAGAGATGGATGGAGATTGAGGTGGAGAGAGAGAGAAATGGGGAGAGTGGGGGGAGAGAGGGCGAGGGAGAGGGGTGGATAGACGGAGATTGAGATGGAAAGAGAGAGAGAGATAGGGAGAGTGGGGGGAGAGAGGGCGAGGGAGAGAGGGAGATTGAGATGGAAAGAGAGAGAGAGAGGAAGAGAGAGAGAGAGAGAAGAGAGAGAGATAGGGAGAGAAGCAGGGGTGGAGAGAGGGAGAGAGAGAGAGAGGCAGAAAGAAGGATGGAAGGAGATAGAAGATTGAGGTGGAGAGAGTGGTCGACAGAGGGAGAATGAACGGGGGGCGGAGAAATGGAGAGAGGTAGGAGGGAGGAGGTGGGGAGAGCAGAGATGAGATGAATTGTGGTGATTAAAATGCTTTACTGGCTCCAAGGTCTAGTTAAATCCCAGACTAGCAGCGAGTGGGTTGTGTGTGTGGATAGGATAGGTGTGTGATGTCGTGCTGTGCATGTGTAGTGTGATGTGTGTGTGTGTGTGGTGGTGTGTGTGTGACGAGTTATACCAGATTCACCATCTGCATTAGGTAGCGGTTTATATATATATATATATAGATACTGTATATATATATACAGTCATGTATATATATATATATATACACACACCATCACCATAGAGAGCTATTCCCCATGACCACGCGTGCCAGTATAGGCATGGCTTCTATTTTATACACCAACACGTCTTCTACACGCAACCAGGAGTGTCACACAGACTAGACTATACTCACTGGCTGCGCATGTGTGTGTGTGTGCGTGTGTGCGTGTGTGTGCGTGTGTGTGTGTGTGTGTGTGCGTGCGTGTGTGTGTGTGAGTTGGCGCTGCAAGCGAATCGCTCAATATGCAGTGCCAAGCTCTGCCAGCTGGCAGGCGGGGAAAACACACAATTGGCACTGGACACAATCCGAACAGGTATGGCGTTTACTGCCACCGTGCTACAACAAACCAACACACAAACAAATAAACAACAAACACCCCCCCCCCCCCACACATACACAGACAGACACACACACACAGACACACACACACACACACACACACACACACACACACACAGACACACCTTGCGCAAAGCCCTTCTCTAGGACGCGGGCGCACACATTCCGACACCGCTGTCACTTTACGTTTATCGTAAGCCACACACACACACACACACACACACACACACACAGACGAACGCCAAGCATTCCCGCCTCACAACCGCGCAGCGACAGTCAACGCCACATCAAAAGCGCACGCAATTAGACGCAAGTAGAGAGCAGGGCGGCCGGTCGGTCTGCTTTTTGCTTTTTTAATTGGTAACGGCGTAAACAGAACAGAGAACAGACTTTTTATATGGTGGCGGACTTATTGCGCCGCCACATTAAACGGCTGCGTGGCGAACGTTTCACCCAGGGGCCATATTGTGGCGGGTTTCAAGTGGCTCGATTCTTTTTGGGGATGGATTGGGGCCTTGTATAAAGGGGGTGTTTCTTTGGTTTTTATTATAAGGGTATGATGCTTAAAAGCTGTCATTTTACAGTGACTCCGACGAGTCAGTCTCGAGACAAAGACACACGAATTACCGCTTTGGATCTCTCAGATCTATAGAAATGTATGCTACGATTATGCGGGCCTTAAATACTGTACATAGGTGGACAGAAAAGAGAGCGGCAGACAGGCAGGACAGACAGGCAGACAGGCAGGCAGGCAGGCAGGCAGACAGGCAGGCAGGCAGGCAGGCAGGCAGACAGACAGACAGGCAGGCAGACAGATAGGCAGACAGACAAACAGACAGACAGGCAGACAGACAGGCAGACAGACAGACAGACAGACAGACAGAGAGAGTTCAAATGAGTTCAGGAATATCCAAAAAATAACCACAGGCTGTATAGGCTGCTACGGCTCAACCAGTTTCTCATAATTGCTGTTAGCTGTATGCAACACATTTCCCGACCTTGATGATTTGCTGATTTCACAACAATCATATAGCCTGATCATATATGATGGGAAAATGAATGACGGTTTCATTTGGCGTTCTGAGTGACGAATGATAAAAGTGGTGATTTAAACGCAGGGGTGATAACGGTCCAACTCTGCCCCCTGGTGGCCGCGGTGGGCCAGAGCAGAGACACAACGTTCTGTTTCAGTCAGAATACATTCAGTTCCCTCAGTGCTGCCGCTTGTTATGACGGCAGTGCTCAGTCAATTACGGTCATTGAGTGTGTGTGTGTGTGTGTGTGTGTGTGTGTGTGGTGGTGTGTGTGTGTGAGATCAGTGCTGACACCCAGCAGTGAAATGTCCATCTTTTTTCTTTTCTTTCTTCTTTGGCCTCCCAGCTCTCGTCTGACCATATATCATATCGCTCTCAAGGTCGCTGGGGAAAGGCAGGCCGATGTCTAATTAGTCTAATTATTCTAATTATTGTAATTATTCTAATTGCTTATCATCTCCCGACGTGACCACTTGTGTGTCAGGCCACCAAAAGAGCTGGCTGGCTTCACATAAAAAAAAACCCCGAACCTGAATATAAGGCATTGGATATTTAATTAAAGGAGACCTATTATACCACCAGGTGTGAGCGTGATTAGCCATTCCAAGCGGTTTGAAAAACCGGTATCCGGTTTTTGACATCACAAGTGGGAGTGTGTTGTCCACCCAGACGTACGGTGGATCGATCAGCCTACCAGCCAACCCAGTGGACTGTAGCAACTGGTAAGCTGATCTATCCACCATACATCTGGGTGGACACTCCCAGACGCCACTCCCACTTGTGATGTCAAAACAGGAAACTCTGAAACCGCTTGGAAGAGCTAATCACGCTCACACCTGGTTTTATAATGGGTCTCCTTTAAAACAACTAGTTTTCCCTCGATCTCGGCCTCTCGCTCCTGACTCACTCCCGCTAGATCAGCCTGTCAATGAGCCAGCTCTGGTTCTGCGCGTTCCGGCTAGAATCCACACGGCGCACAACAATGATCACTGCTCTTCTCTGCAGGTACAACATTGTGTGTCTGGCTCCCACCGACAAACAACTTCAGAAACAGCAGAGTCATTCAGTGCCTCTTTTTCATTCCGTTCACGTGTGAGTTTAACTCTCCAAACTCCAAACACATGGATCATCATGAGAACCAAGCGACACATAAAGTAAATGGATTGCATTTATGCATCGCTTTTATCCAAAGCTCTTTACAGTATCGCCTCACATTCACCCATTCATACACCGACGGCGGTGTCAACCATGCAAGGTAACAACCAACACGTCAGGAGCAGTTAGGGTTAGGTGGTGTCTTGCTCAGGGACACCTCCACACTTAGCTAGGAGGAGCAGGTAGGGTTAGGTGGTGTCTTGCTCAGGGACACCTCCACACTTAGCTAGGAGGAGCAGGTAGGGTTAGGTGGTGTCTTGCTCAGGGACACCTCCACACTTAGCTAGGAGGCGGAGCCCGGGGATCGAACCAGCAACCTTCCTGGTTACCCGACAACCACTCTTACCTCCTGAGCTACTGCCGCCCATATAAAGTAAAGATTCTACGCACACAGGCCTACTTTAACGGCCTACCAAATTAACACAAACACATGTGTTTAATGATGCTTTTTTAAAAGGTCCCTATTGTACCGCCAGGTGTGAGGGTGATTATCCATTACGGGCCGTTCCATGTCCGTGTGACATAATGACATCACGTGTGGGAGTGTCCCGCCCAGATGTACGACGGATAGATAAGCCATGACCAGTTGGTACAGTCCGCTGGGTATCGCATCGGGCAGGTAGACTGATCTAGTCGTCCAGTACATCTGGGTGGACTCTCCCACTTGTGATGTAACTATATGAAACAGAACGAAGGGCCTTTAAACGTTTGGCCCCTCTCTAGCCCCCCCCCCCATTTTTGGTTGGGTTTCTGCAAAACAAACACCGGTGTTGAAGCACAATGCATCCTACAATACATTCTGTTTGTTCACAAATTCCCTGAGTCATCATGTTGCCTGGTTGTCTGTTGTGCAGACAGACCCCCTGCAGTTCCTTATCCATCTTGTCTTCAGCATGCACACACACACACACACACACACACACACGCTTCACACACACCAAACCGCACAGACATCCAGTTGATTTAACACGCTGGTATTTATAGAAGACATCCGCGTGAATAATTTATCTGAGGTTAGTGAAGTTGCCGAGGAAGGCCACAAAGGAGGAGAGAAAAAACCAAAACGGCTTATAGATCGGAGAGATAGTGGAGAGATGAGAGTTACTGACGAAGCGATGGGTTGTGACTAAGACTTTGACGTCCTTCACCCGCTAACGATGCGATGACGCAAAACTCAACCGCAATTAATAACTTTATAATTTCAAGTTTTTATCCTCTGACTGAGTAGCCTACAGTCTGCCGGGCATACAAATCCATTTTAGTGACTCAGCGCTGTCTGTAGCCCACTGGTGTGTGTGTGTGTGTGTGTGTGTGTGTGTGTGTGTGTGTGTGTGTGTGTGTGTGTGTGTGTGTGTGTGTGTGTGGTGTGTTTGTGTGTGTGTGTGTGTGTGTGTGTGGTGGCCTTCTCCAGCTCTCCAGTTACAGCGGTCCCCGAGGTTGTCTCTCAAACCACCGCGAACGCTTCGTAGCTCGGTAATCCGTCATGGCGGACGGCGGACGGCGGGACTCAGAGAGACGGCGTGCGTACGTTGGTACGTAGCGCGGCCGCGGTGCCACAGCTGGAGCCACACGGACCGCTGCAACTGGGCCCTCACGTCTCCATTCCCCTCCGGAGCGTTCTAATTATTATGCAGATATGCTAATGAGGCATCTGTTGCCTGGAGTCACACATTGACTCTCTCTCTCTCTCTCTCCCTCTCTTGCTCTCTCTCTGTCTCTCTCCATCTCTTTCTCTCTCTCTCTCTTCATCTTTCTCTCTTGCTTTCTTTGTTATCTATCTATTTTGCTTTCTATTGCTCTCTCTTTATCTCTTTCTCTTTTTCTCTCTCTCTATCTATCCATCTATCTCTCGCTCTCTTACTCTCTCTCTCCATAGTCTCTCTCCTTCTACTGTATCTGTCTGTGTCTCATTTTCTCTCTCTCTCCCTCTCCCAGCGGTGACCCCTCCCCCCAGCGGTGGCTCCTCCCCCAGCCAGCCAGCGCTGCTATTTAGAGCCGCTTGTGTGAGTCCACGCCTCACACCAGGGATGCCCTACATTATATGCCAGCAGTGGTGCATCACACACACACACAACACACACCACACACACGCATCAACACACACACAACACACACACACACGCATCACACACAGTACACCACACACAGCACGCACACAACCCTTGTGCTTTACAAAACACAAAGGAACCACACACACACACTCAGATACACACCACACAACACACATTGCACATTACATACACCGTCATACACGCACCCACACATACAGATCACGCACGACACGCACACGTGCGCACACACACACCACACACACACACCACACACACACAAGCACACACACACACACACACACACACCAACACCCTTGTGCATACAAAACACAAAAGAACACACACACACTCAGATACATACACACACGTGCACACACATGTGCGAACACACGTACACACACGTGCACACACACGTGCGAACACACGTACACACACGTGCACACACACGTGCGAACACACGTACACACACGTGCACACACACGTGCGAACACACAGGACGAAGGATAATTGAGACGGATGCTTACATCTGGTGTGACAATGAACAGTCCTTGAGAACTTCTGTGTTGTTATTAAAGTTTGTGAAGGAGCCTTCGACGTGAGAACCTCGCATGCATGCTTATTCTTATTGTGATTTTACTGCAGGTGGAGGTCAGTGTCTCGGGAAAGCAGCGAGGACTGCATTCTGATTCTGTTGTCAACCCTGAAGTAGATGAAAACCTCCCATCCGTCTTCTTAAGTCTGCAGTCAAAGTCTGCAGACCTAGCTCGTCAGTGACATAATATACCTGGGTGCTAATATCTAAACTCCCTAAACTAAAGGCCCTTTGGGGATAACAGCAGCGATCAAAAAGGCTAACTAACGATAACTAACTAAAATGTTTAGAGAAACAGAAAACACAAACAGAACACGACGTCATCCCATCTGCAGTCAGTTACCGCCAGCGGAGGCGGGCTGCTGGTGCGGGAGACGGCGCGCGTTCGAAGGGAGATGGAAATCTCCGGAACCGACTAATTAGAGGATGAGCAAGCTTCCCCGTGAATCACTGGCTGTTTACACAGCATCTGCTGCGTGCGTGTGTGTGTGTGTGTGTGCGTGTGTGTGTGTGTGTGTGTGTGTGTGTGTGTGTGTGTGTGTGTGTGTGTGTGTGTGTGTGTGTGTGTGTGTGTGTGTGTGTGTGTGTGTGTATCAAGCCTTGATAAATAATCACAAAAGGTGCGCAGACCCGTGATGTGTCGCCGTTTCCCTCGGCCAGCGCGGCAGCTGTTAAAAGAAGCGAGGATTCACCCGCCTTGTCACCGCCGGTTAATAATAAATGTCGTTACGTTTTAATATTCCCCGTCTTGCCTCGCCGCGCGGAGATGTTGCATCACGTTTCTTTTTAGTGTTTTTTTAATTTGATTTACGCTTTTTCCTTTGTCTAGAGTACGCCACGGAGAGAGATGCCAGTGAGACTATAGAGAGAGTCTTTTCTGACGGGCAGGCGGATAAGTCACAGCGTGTGAATAGATTGGTAAGCAAGTCAGCAAGAAAAGACGGAACGAGACAAGACAGGTCGGGAGACGCGGCGATAAACCGTCTTAAATGAACACTGCCTCAGATAGTCATGAGGGTACGAGTGGAACGGATGCGAGCAAATGAGCATGACTAGTAAATTGCATTTATATATCGCTTTGATCCGAAGCGATTTACAGTGTTACCCATTCATACACCTGCAGCGGTGCCAACCATGCAAGGTAACAACCAACACGTCAGGAGCAGTTAGGGTTAGGTGGTGTCTTGCTCAGGGACACCTCCACACTTAGCTAGGAGGGGGAGGAGCCCGGGGATCGAACCAGCGACCGTCCTGTTGCCAGACCCTCATCTCACCTCCTGGGTTACCGCCTCGTCTGTTATGCGCCCAGCAACACCGACGTGAGGAGAGACGCTCGGCTGCCAGAGCTGCTTAGAAGACACACCGCAGGTCTTCGCTGGATTAGACCATTAGATCACATTGTACTGATGCGGTGTCATCCAGAGTGATGGCTGCCTGCTGGTTTGAACTGCCGCTGAACTCCCCTCCGCTCCAACGTGTTTGGAGTCAGGCAGCAGTTTAGCAGAATCCCTCGCTAGCAGGCATCTTTGCGTCACTGGCTTATCAAGTCAAGTCAAGTCAATTTTATTAATCACAGCGACAGTCTCAAAGGGCTTTCCAGGCCATATGATAATGGGTGATTATGACACACCCCTAGCGCTAGCCCCCCTTATCAGCGGCGAGGGTCCTGGAAGCCCCACAGGGTTTGTAGATAGCTTTATTTTTAAGGGGTACACAACACCAGGACTGAGCATCCTTGGTAATTGGGCCAATTTGCCAAATATGTTCCAATTACCATTACAATTACATTTGGGTGCACGACTTCTACAAGGGAGCGTGTGGATATTGATATCTTAAATATCACCCAGTGGCCTTATTTGGGTTCAAATAGCTTATAATTGTAACTTAACATTATAGATAGCCAATCACAAAGCCACTCAGGTATAGCTCCGCCTCAATTTATCGTTATACTTTATCACACACACACACACACACACACACACACACACACACACACACACACACACACACACACACACACACACACACACACACACACACATGCATGGTCTCTCAAAAACAAGCACATTCTGCAAGAACGTCTCGTAGCTATTGAAGAGTTACGGAGGTGTGGGTTTCATTTAGAATATTTTAAAAGACTAAAATACTATTGCTATGTTAATAACCTGATGATCGTATGATATATGCTGCACTGCAAACGTAGGTTTTTATTTATTTCTAAAGGTCTGTCTCTCGTTGCCTTGATCTCTGCCTCAGTCGAGAAATTCAACAAATGAAGAAGAGCTTGGAGATGTTTTCTGCTGCTGTGGGGAAACAGGTTTTCATCCGCAGACGGCAACGGATTCACTTTTATGTATTTGTCCAGCTTTTCTCCATATTGGTTTGACTTTATATCTTTACTATGAGCATGTATCATCCATTAATGTCTGGACGTATAACCTAAAGGAACAGGCAATCTCCCTGGCTCCTTGATAAACAAGTTTGACGCCGTTTGTACGTTAAAGAGGATATATTACGCCAGCAGGTGTGAGCGTGATTCGCCATTGCAAGATGTTTCACAATTGCCATGTGACTACCGTCTAGTGACATCACAAGTGGAAATGTCCACCTAGATGTATGATTACTAGATCAGTTTACCTGTCGGTACAGTCCACTGGGTAGGCTGCTAGACTGATAATCAGTAATCATATATCTAGGTGGACATTGGCAATTGTGAAACGGCTTGCGATGGCTAATCACACCTGGTGGCACAATACTGCAACTTTACTTTAAAACTTTGGATCCATTCGCTTTAATTCTCATCCAATCTCGAGCGGTGGAACAGGCTTCACAGGCTGTGGAGTTTATATCTGGACTTTCAGTACACATGTGTGTGCTTCTTGCAAGATGTGATTTCTGAGGTTATGACTTGTGAACACAATCCATCCATCTCTCCCTTCACCTACTATTCCATCCATCCATTCCTCCCCGTCCGTCCATCCATCCATCCATTCACTTGTCTATTCCTCCACCTTCTATCCATCTATTCTCCCTTCCACCCATCTATCCCCTCTCCCCTCCCCCCTCCCTCCCCATCCATCCATCCCATCCGTCAGCAGAGGTGGTTGCCGTGGTATTGGAACACTGCAGCAGCCATGTCTGATCGCTATGAGAGACTCCTTTCTTTAGTTTAGTAACTGCTGATAGGTTCACCTGAGGCCAGCGAGTGTGTGTGTGTGTGTGTGTGTGTGTGTGTGTGTGTGTGTGTGTGTGTGTGTGTGTGTGTGTGAGACAGCACACTGTGCATCTCTCTCTCTCTCTCTCTCTCTCTCGCTCTCTCTCGTTAGCTTTCTTGCCTTGGCTATCATTGTCTGGGGTGTGATTATTATTATTTATTTTGGTTTAATGTGAAGTAAGATGGGTATATTTTTTTGAATCCCATTTTCTGCGTGTGTGTGATAAAGGACCAGCGAGGCACCGCCGTTCCAGCCCTCCAGAAGCCATCTCCTGAAATTGCATCTTTGATCCAAGCCAACCATCTTTGATCCAGGGAAAACTTGTGGACTTTCTCCGTTTGGAGTGGAATTCCAAACGGAGAAAGTCATTCTATAGGAAAACAAACAAAAAATCCCCAAAAATCCACTTGAAATCTTCAGGGGATTGAAAAAAAGAAAACAAATGTAAACAAAAAAGTGTTTATTCTTCGGGGAAATGCAAACGTCAGAGCAGCTAAACACAGAGCTTCCTTGTGTCCACACGGTTCTTGCTTACATCCATCTCCCCATGGGCCTGCGGAGGAGGGGAGGGAGGGCCTGCTGCGGCTGCTGTCTCCTGGGCCTTCTTAATGTCCCCCTGCATCATGTATGGTTTAATCTGGAGACCTCCCCCCCACACACACACACACACACACACACACACACACACACACACACACACACACACACACACACACACACACACACACACCATCCCCCGGAGCTGTCAGCTGGGTGCCCTATTTTTAGAGAAGCACTCCACAATGCTGGAGTCTATCAGTGGCTCCCGTCATGGGATCTGGTAGTGGTGTGTGTGGGAGGCGGAAGTGTGTATGTGTGAGGCTGAAGTGTGTGTGTGTGTGTGTGTGTGTGTGTGTGTGTGTGTGTGTGTGTGTGTGTGTGTGTGTGTGTGTGTGTGTGTGTGTGTGTGTGTGTGTGTGTGTGTGTGTGTGTGTGTGTGTGTGTGGGAGGCGGAAGTGTGTATGTGTGAGGCTGAAGTGTGTGTGTGTGTGTGTGTGTGTGTGTGTGTGTGTGTGTGTGTGTGTGTGTGTGTGTGTGTGTGTGTGTGTGTGTGTGTGAGAGAGAGAGAAAAAGAGAGAGAGACACACACACACACACACACACACACACCGACCGTGTCCGGCCCTCTCAAGGTATTCCTTCGTGTTCATTGTGAAGCAGCGTACCTAATTGCATTTGAATGGAGGAGACCTAATTATTAAACCAAATGTATTCTAAATATTCACCACACACAACACAGCTGT
The DNA here is from genome assembly GCA_002895965.2 of Coryphaenoides rupestris. Classification (NCBI taxonomy): domain Eukaryota; kingdom Metazoa; phylum Chordata; class Actinopteri; order Gadiformes; family Macrouridae; genus Coryphaenoides; species Coryphaenoides rupestris. The sequence goes on along the minus strand of PIJE02002018.1, from coordinate 1,445 downwards.
CCTTGGCTTTTTTCTTCTTCTTTTTTTTGCTGACGCCGTCGTGAAGGACGAGCACGGATCCAATCCGTCGCGTGCACCTCGGCAGCAGCGTGTACACGCATCAACTAGACCGCTCCGTGTCTATGAACGCCGCGCGGCCCGCGGGAACCTCCGGGCAGGCGGGCGGCGGTTCATTAAATGCACGCCACGGCGCCTCCTATAATTCAATAGAGACAACGCTAATTAAACCGCCTAATTACAGGTTGTGACCGTGAGACGCGCAGATTCACCTTGTGCCAATCCTGGCGGAGGCCGCGCGGCGCATAACGTGATTTAATTCCCGGGCGCCTGGCGAGACGCGGTAGGTCACGCTAGGAGACGTCGCGCTGAACATTGATCACTCGTCGCCACGCTGCGTCTCGCGCAAGGAGGCGATGTAATGAAATCACATGCACACGGCCACCAAGCGCGTCTTTGGACTTTTTTCATGGAGCCAATTTCTACCGTTTAATTGCGTCCTTATTATATTCCTCTAAGCCCCCACGCGGGGAAGAAGCGTCCCGTTGGCTCACACACACATCGCTGGAGCGTCCTTGACGTCCTGCGCGTCCGCGGGGGTCGGGAGGACAGAGAGACACCCATGGTGCGTCAGTGGGTTTAGATACAGTGAGTCATAGACAGTACGCGTCGGCCATACGTGTGGAGAGCACTTAGAAGAGGAAGCAGCTCCCATGTGCATTATGCAGAGCCTTTCAGAACACGGAATAGGCCTAATGTGTGTGTGGAGGAAGTCATGACGCCATGACGGGGGGTGGTGGTGGTGGTGGTGGTGGTGGTGGTGGGTGGGTGGGGGCTGGTGGCGGGAGGGGAAGAGTGGGCTGAAAGAACTGCTGATGAATGGGCCGGCAGCCATTAAAGTGACATTGACAGAAAAGCCGGGAAGGAAGGAAGGCAGGTAATCATCCGGAGAGAGGAGAGAGGGAAACAAACCTCTCTCGCTCCTGAACAGGTGTCTCTCTACACTACGATGGAGGAGGGAGGGGAGGAGAGGAGAGGGAAGGGGAGAGAGAAAGAGAGAGAGTCCTCTACACATGCAGATGTCTTTAGGTCTCTATACATGTGGGAATGAAAGGAACTGTGTGTGTGTGTGTGTGTGTGTGTGTGTTTGTTTGTGTGAGAGAGAGAGAGAGAGAGAGAGAGAGAGAAGAGAGAGAGAGAGAGAGAGATGGAGGGACCAAACACAGGCACAGGTGTCTTTAATCATTAAGAGTGCTTCAGGTGTGCTGGGACGCCACAGCCAATAGGAGGAGAGTCGAGGAGACTGCCTCGATTAATCATGTTAACTCTCAAGAAACACACACACACACTCACACACACACACACACACATACACAAACATAACTTGACAAATTGTGGGTTACACTGTTTTTCATGTTTAAAGCATAACGTGGAGCCATATTTTTCAA
>PIJE02002017.1:84824-88127 GCA_002895965.2 Coryphaenoides rupestris | reverse complement strand
GCACACACACACACACACACACACACAGATCAGTGATCAAAGGTAGCGTGTCTGTTCCTGTCCAGGTGGACACATCTGTACACACATAAAAAACAAATGTATACACACACGCACACACACGCACACACACACACACACACACACACGCACACACACACACACATTGTCTCACGTGCCTGGAATTCCACAGAATCCCCTACACTAACACACAAGTCACTCAACTGCCGGGCAACTGACAACTGATCAGAGAGTGCCCTGACGCACGTTTCAAATACAGACGCACACACATTCTGACTCCTCCATGACACCGGCGACCTTTGACCCTAGGTGAGGGGAGGGAATGGCCGGACTTCTAACAGCTCGGCGGCAGCGGCGGCGGTGGGTTCATTCTCTGTGCGTGAGGTCATTTCCTTCCGGAGGGGGGCTGCATGAGGACGAGAGACAGGGGTCGCGATCGTTGACCTCATGCGTAGACACGGTGGGGGGCCCCAGCTCAGATCAACACATGGAGCACGGAGTCGGAGGGGAGACCCTTCTCCTCCTCCTCCTCCTCCTCCTCCTCCTCCTCCTCTACGCTGCGTCCCGCACACAAAAGCCTGATTGTGTTTTGGATGTACAGGAGAAATAAACCCAACAGTCTGTTTGGATAGCCAGAGGAAAAGAATGCAGAAGTACAGAATTTGCTTTTTTTGGGGGGGAAATGTTGACGGAAAGAGGTTATGGAAGAAGTTTTTATATTTGTCTCAGTCAGTGTTTTTTTCATGTGAAGTGTTATTTTTTATATTGTATAATTTTTTATTTTGATGTGTCACAATTCAGGGACTTGTTCACTGTAAGTAGTACAACAGAACAAATATCTTTTTGACGATTATGAATGAATTAATGAGTTCATAAACAATCTCCGTCACGTCCAGTGTGCGGTAGTTCCATGATTCCAGCGACGGCCGTTGGGTTTCCACTGTGCGTAAGACAATGAATGTCAAACTGCCTTTTTAGTTTTTTAATTTTATGAATGAATCCAAGGGTCCTGAGCTAACGTATGAGCTCTTTAGGGGTCATCTTCGTCTTCCCTCGCACCCCTATCATCTGTATCTCATATAGTTTTACGAGCGCGGTCGAGGTTCTGTTTTCAACCTCCCAAGCTTCTCTCTCCTACATCTACACCCTCCCCCTCCTCCCCCCACCACCTCCCAACTGACTCCCTGTGGCTGCACAAATCAAATGTGAACTCCAGCACTTAAAGCCACCTTGTGTAAAACTATCTCTCCGGCGATACCGGAGGGCTATTACAGCAACTTGTCCTTCAAGTTCAAAAGTTCATACACACACACACACACACACACACAGACACGCACACACATACACACAGATACGCACACGCACACGTGCACACACACTCACACCCCCCATTCTTTTTTTGTTCCTGTGTCATATGTAATATGTAGGCCCAGGTGGATATGACACACACACACACACACACACACACATATTCATACACACACATTCATACAATCAGGAGTCTCAGAATCCATGGAGATATAGGATACAGAGCCAGCTTTGGACAAACATGTTGAAGATATTAAACACATTGGACGACTTTACTGTAAGTGGTTAACGACAGTATTCAATTGTTACTCCACATAAAATGTAAAAATACGTTTTCATGCTCTTTTTACATTGGAAATTGGAAAGAAAAGCCAGTCCACTTCAGTTCCTGGGTGTTGGTTTGCTTGTGGCCCATATACCTGACCTTCTGGGTGGTTTAGTAAAACTAGTTATGTGTCCATTCTAAACGGGCTGTTCGTATCGTTCACCTGCCTGTTGCGTGGCCTCTTATATGGCTGCTTGTAACTTTCTCGAGAACGGTTGTCAAGAAAATCCAAGGCAAGACAGACAGACGGACGCGCGTACAGAGATTGCTCTAATTTTAGTTCGGCTCGTCGTGCGCCGATTCGAAACGTGCCTTTGCGTGGCAACACTCACTTCCGCGGGGTCTTCAGCAATACACCCGCCAAGCATGAAGATGATCGGATGAATGGTTGTCGGGAAAAGTGAACGAGAGACACACATATACTGCGTACATACGTACAGAGACTCGTTAGACGCACAAACAAGAAGGTGAACGATGCGCATGCTTGTTGCTCAACCTCCGTCTCGAAGTGCCCACACATCATCCACGTTTCCACTCGGATCCCGGATCTCGGGTGAGGCCCATAAACCCTGAGCCCGGGAGAACCGGGGTGACGTTTCCCCAACAAACACCGCGCACTCCGTTTGAGAAAAGCCAAATGTTTCTGTTTGTCATTTCTGTCAGAGAGAGGGGAAGGAGGGAATGAGGGAAGGAGGGCCGGGAACGGGACGGGCGTGTGCACCGAGATCTGAGGCAGAGCAATAGGTTGATAGGTCGCAGTGCGGGGAGAATGTGTTTGTAAACAAGGCAAAAGGGTTAACGACAGTATTCAATTGTTACTCCACATAAAATGTAAAAATACGTTTTCATGCTCTTTTTACATTGGAAATCTTAGATGTATAAAGAAAAGCCAGTCCACTTCAGTTCCTGGGTGTTGGTTTGCTTGTGGCCCATATACAGTACCTGACCTTCTGGGTGGTTTAGTAAAACTAGTTATGTGTCCATTCTAAACGGGCCGTTCGTATCGTTCACCTGCCTGCATGCGTGGCCTCTTATATGGCTGCTTGTAACTTTCTCGAGGATCGCTCATCCAAACAACCTGGCACTCAACACTGCACTTCCTTAGGTCCTCAGCAGTACACCTGATAAGCGTGAAGTCAATCGGATGAACGGTTGTCAAGAAAATCCAAGACAAGACAGACGGACATGCGTACAGAGATTGCTCTAATTTTAGTTCGGCTCGTCGTGCGCCGATTCGAAACGTGCCTTTGCGTGGCAACACTCAGTTCCGTGGGGTCTTCAGCAATACACCCGCCAAGCACGAAGATGATCGGATGACTGGTTGTCGAGAAAAGTGAACGAGAGACACACATATACTGCATACATACGTACAGAGACTCGTTAGACGCACAAAAAAGAAGGTGAAAGACGCGCATGCTTGTTGCTCAACCTCCGTCTCGAAGTGAACGTCAAAGGCAGCGGCGGCGCGAGACCCGCCCACGCGTCATCCACGTTTCCACTCGGATCCCGGATCTCGGGTGAGGCCCGTAAACCCTGAGCCGGGGAGAACCGGGGTGACGTTTCCCCAACAAACACCGCGCGCTCCGTTTGAGAAAAGCCAAATGTTTCTGTTTGTCATTTCTGTCAGAGAGAGGGAAGGAGGGCCGGGAACG
>PIJE02002017.1:74824-79824 GCA_002895965.2 Coryphaenoides rupestris | reverse complement strand
AATCTCCGTCACGTCCAGTGTGCGGTAGTCCCATGATTCCAGCGACGGCCGCCGGGTTTCCATTGTGCGTAAGACAATGAATGTCAAACTGCCTTTTTAGTTTTTTAATTTTATGAATGAATACAAGGGTCCTGAGCTAACGTATGAGCTCTTTAGGGGTCATCTTCGTCTTCCCCTCGCACCCCTATCATCTGTATCTCATATAGTTTTACGAGCGCGGTCGAGGTTCTGTTTTCAACCTCCCAAGCTTCTCTCTCCTACATCTACACCCTCCCCCTCCTCCCCCCACCACCTCCCAACTGACTCCCTGTGGCTGCACAAATCAAATGTGAACTCCAGCACTTAAAGCCACCTTGTGTAAAACTATCTCTCCGGCGATACCGGAGGGCTATTACAGCAACTTGTCCTTCAAGTTCAAAAGTTCACACACACACACACACACACACACACACAGACACGCACACACATACACACAGATACGCACACGCACACGTGCACACACACTCACACCCCCCATTCTTTTTTTGTTCCTGTGTCATATGTAATATGTAGGCCCAGGTGGATATGACACACACACACACACACACACACACATATTCATACACACACATTCATACAATCAGGAGTCTCAGAATCCATGGAGATATAGGATACAGAGCCAGCTTTGGACAAACATGTTGAAGATATTAAACAATGGATCATTACTGTTCTCTCTCTCTCTCTCTCTCTCTCTCTCTCTCTCATATGTATATATGGAATAGACAATGTTGGAGCTTGGTGGTATTTAGACAAGGCAGTGGTCTGTTTTGTAGAATTGGCTTGAGAAGTTGTAATTTTTGGAACGCGAGCGGAGCCTCCAACGTTAACAGGAAACCTGCGCTGCCCCGAATGTATACATAAGGACCTCAACAAATAAGCTTGATGATACAACATCTACAATATTTGGCTCCTCGGAAATAGAATGAAAATAGGAAGCGCAATAAAGAGTTAGAAAAACACCCCCCAAAATTGCACGGGGACCAGATTGTTTGAATCCGGAGACAAAAGCCTTGAAATTATATATCGGGAACAAGCAGTCAATATTGTCACGGCCTGCATATAGAGCCATGTCACAACCTTGCAACCGGCGGGCCACGGCTTTACGCTCCGCAGCGCGCCCGTCTTCTCGGGTGCCTATTGGGAAAAAGTGACACGTTCCCTTATACGAAACCCTGACTGCCTCTGTTTACTCATCCGACCTCCCGCTCCTCCTTGACAACAGCGGCACCCACTTGCATGGGATGAACCCTTGTATAATAAAACATAGACCCCAGTCAAGACAACAACAACAACACAAACAAGTGTGCCGATGCATGCTATTTGTCTGTCCACTTGCGCGCTTGTATTTAAAGAAATAAATCACCAGGCTTATTAAACATTTTTGTCACCTTTTTACTCACTTATTGTCATGGAACATCTACGGATCTGTGTTGCATTGCAAAAGCCGCCCTTCAGCCTGTCTGTAAAGGGTCTGTCTCGGCGTATAAACAGTTTTTTTAACCCTCCGAGTGGAGTCGCGACTCTGGAGGAAAACAGCGCTGTTCTGGGATGTCTCCGCTGAATCAAAGGATTACTTGACTTTATAAATGTTTCAATTGCACGTGCGTATAAATACTTGCAGGAAGCAAGAACGCTGTCTTCCTCTCCCCCCCCCTCCACCCCCTCTATAAATGGAAAGCATCAAAAGTTGACAGGTCTAATTGTACCTCAAACTACCTCGGTGGTACGAAGGAAAAAAATAGAAAAAGAAAACTCGATCGACAATCAAGCTCTCCAGTAGCGACAATACACTGAAAGCTTTACATAGAGATGGAGAAATTGTACACATTGTGTGTGTTTGTGTGTGTGGTGTGTGGTGCGTGTGTGTGCATGTGTACACCACTTAATATATATACAAATATATATAAATATATATTGCAAAAAGATAGATAAATACAATATCAACCAATGCCTTTTGTCGCCGGCTATATCTCTCTGACCACACGGGCGGCCTCTTCTCACAAGCTCCTACTCATGGTCTGCCAAAGTTGTTTAACTCGGTGGTGAATATTCATACGCACATTTGCCTGCTACCGTCCTCCAACTAAACTGTACGGGAGCCGTGGAGGCCCTAGGGGACCTAACTGCTAAACAGGGTCCCTCTTTCAGAGAGGGTTCAGAGAGGGAGAGAGAGAGAGAGAGAGAGAGAGGAAGAGAGAGAGAGAGCCAAAACAGTTATCGTTATCCGACAAAGTTAGTTTCACTTTATTTTTATTAAATCATTGTTTAGTAATCTGCCTTTTTTTGTCTTTCCTTGATTTAAATTTTCATAGAGACAGACGAGAGAGAGGAGAGAGAGAGAAGAAGGAGGAGAGAGAGTAGGAGAGAGAGAGCAGAGAGAGAGAGAGAGAGAAAGATGAGGAACGAGTGAAAGGGTCAGAGGAGAGAGAGACAGGGAGAGAAACAGGGAGAGAGTGGAGTGAGAGAGAAAGACAGAGTGAAAGAAGATTGAGAGAGAGGGAGACAGGGGAGAGAAAGTGAGAGAGATGGCGAAAAGAGAGAGAGCGAGAGAGGACAGGGAGAAAGTAGAGATTTGGGGTGGAGCATGAGAGAGCGAGAGAGATAGAGAGAGAGAGAGAGAGAGAGAGAGAGAGAGAGAGGCAGGGAGAAAGGTTGAGAGAGACGGGTACAGTAGAGGCACAGGGAAAGTGAGAGATATGGGGTAAGAGAGAGAGAGAAGAGGAGAGAGAGAGAGAGGAGGAGAGAGAGATGACGAGAGGCGAGAAGCGAGGAGTGAACGAGAGGGAGCTGAGGTCCTGGTGGTAAGCCCAAGGTGAACTGAGGGATGTGGCGAGAGAATCGTCGGCGCAGATTAAGCGAGGGGAGAAGTGGCGACAGCGAGGAACTCTAAAAGGACCATCGCATGGATTGAGTCGTCGCCTCCTCTTTTCCCGCCCTTTCCTCTGATGAAATGGCCGCATGTAAACACAGCTGTGTGTAATAGCAGAACATTTATGGCCTGCGTTCTAATTATTGCTTTGACTTAGCGTCAACTGCCAAGGGGGCTGTTGTGTATACACAGAACGTTGCCTGTTGACAGCTCGGCTTAATCCGACGCGCAATCCTTTCATGGAGAAGGTGCTCAGAATCACAGACATCGGTGCAATCTGAAAGGCGGTATTATTTGGCACGAGATTGAGGATTAGATATTATTTGCTCACTCATACTTGTTGCTGGAGTCCCAGTGCATCGATGAACACAACGGTTTGTTGTTTTTGTGGCGTTCTGTTTTCTGCACTTAAATGTGAACCCCTTTGTGCATTCGTGTGTTTAAGAAGGAAAGAAACATTTTCGACAGGGTACATGATACAACCATACTGCCAATAAATGACTTTCATAATAAATGTCCTTATTTTATTATTTCTTTCACATCAACAGGCCAAAAAGAGTCACAATTTGTGCTTCGGAAAGTATAAGTTCTGAAGCACAAAGATACACTTGAAGCTTCTTTGGTTGTACAAACAATGGTCAATGCTAGAAAGTTCAGCACAGACATGGCCTATATATCCCATTCTACACGTTGGGAACTGTACAGCCTTCTTTTGAAACGTTAAAGTGTAAAATTCAACCACCAACCACAATGCTGGAATATCGCCAGGGCGACAGTGTCGGTGTAAACAACACCACAACATGACCCCAACACAGTTTCCACCGGACCTGCCGGTCGGCGCGGTAACAAGACGGATGTTTCTCTTTCGGCATCTGGAGGAGCGATCTGGACACAGAGCGCAATCACCAAGCATGATGAGATGGATTCATCATGCTTGGTACAACTAAACAACCCCCAGACACCCCATCCAAAACCACACATTTTAAACTGATGTGCCGATTCATCAAAACGACAAAAAGATGTCGGAGATTCGATACGGTTCTTGAAAAGGTCTTGATTGAGCTACGTGCTGACTAGCTGACTGCGTACATACAATACAATGAGCTAACTGTATAGCAACGATTTAGCTAAATTGGACTGCATGGGTTTATACGCCCAAAGGTGCGGAGCTATATATCTGCTAAACCAAGCAGCGAACAATGGAAATACAGTTTGTGCGCGCATGTGTGTGTGTGCTCGTGCGTGCTGACAATTCAGTCAGTCATTTCAATTATATATTTACAACATGACAGACACAATAGATTACATTACATTTTTATATATTGTTCAAACTACAACTACAATGCTCCCATATCCGACATCTAATGAGCAACTGAGCAATATAATGATCTGGATAATAAAGCATACTCATAACGATAAGGTATAGTGGTAGAGCTATAGCCATCTCCAATCAGTTGAAGCACTTCTCTCATTTGGTAATTTTCCATAAGCAAAGACCTGGATAAAAAAAAAAAAGCCTCCCTTTCATCTCTCACTCTGATGCACTCTTATAATCAGTATTGAGCTTATGGAAATAGTTCAACACACACGCACACACCACACACAGCACACACACACACACACACACACACACACACACACACAGACACGCACGACACGCACGCACGCACGACAGCAGCACGACACACGCACGCACACACAACACACACACACACACACACACACACACACACACACACACACACACACACACACACACACACAGGAACATTATAAGTGAGGACAGAAGGTTGTATTTCCGAGAGGGGGAACATCGGGGTAAGTGAACTTGACATCTGTGTGGAGCAGAGGTCTTCTCTGTGTCGTTGTGTTTAGTGTGTGGTCATTCCAGATGAAGCCATGCATGGCTCAAGCAGAACACACCCAAAGGCAAGGTAATAACACCCACACACACACGCACGCACGCACGCACACACGCACACACACACACACACACAAAGTCACTCAACTGCCGCAACTGACAACTGATCAGAGAGGGCCCTGACGCACGTTTCAAATACAGACGGACTCCTCCATCACTGGACCCTTCCAT
>PIJE02002017.1:55000-72500 GCA_002895965.2 Coryphaenoides rupestris | reverse complement strand
CCGAATATGATGAGGCCCACGACCAGGAACTTCCCGCAGTTCTTCTGTATGTGACAGCCCAGCCTGAACAACAGTCTCTGGAAGTGCGCCCTGAGCCACAGCGGTGCCTTCCTCCCCACCGCCTTGCCCTGCGACGAGACGAGATGTCCATGTCATGTACAGTATGTCAATCAATCAATCAATCAATCAATCAACCAACCAACACGACAACTGGGGATCAGTCCGTGCACACTGGATTGATCCTCCCCTCAACCTCAGTTGGCAATTGCACTGTCTAGTATAGTGCTATAGGTGTCATTGAAAGTAGCCTAATCGATCACATATATAATCCCACGTGCAAGACAATCATCGAAAAAACCATCTAATCAGAATAGTTATAAACCATAACCAACAACCATAACCACACAACAACAAACAGACCACAACAAGTGAATCTTCGGTGAAACTCCCCTGATGGATGCAGACAGACATCATTGAGTGGACAACATGTTTTTAATGAGTTTTTAAAGTGTTGGCCCAAAAAAGATTCACTTGCCATGTGAGGGACCCCCAACGTGGAGGTACATCAACATAGCTGTCAGGGCAGGGGGGTGGGCATTGTTTGGGGGGAAACAGCAGGGATGTTGATAATACACGGTAGTAATAATAATAGTAATAACAACAATAATAATAATCATGCGATTCAATGACGGATGGATTCATGGATGGTGGGACTATCTATTGTGTGGCCCCACCACAGAGCCCCACACGGCTGCTGCAGCCTGTGTGTGATCTCTGATCCCGACCCCCCCGGGAGAGGAGCGGAGGAGCAGCCATCGCTGGGGGGGGGGGGGGGGGGGGAGTCACAGTTACGACGACAACGACGACAACACTGGTGGACGGAAGAGAGAAGAGAGGGGGCAGCCACATGGATCTCAATCATATACTGTATAGTAGGGGGACGTTATTATTATTATTATTATTATTATTATTAATATTATAGTGGACGACTCCTGGGAGCAGTCTTATTGCACAAGCTTATGTACAAATAATGCACGTGTTATTAAAGGGCTAAAGTTGGGAGAAGATGTGTAATTCGTGGGGAAAGCGAAAGAGAGAGAGAGAGAGAGAGAGAGAGACAGAGAGAGAGAGGGTGTGAGTCCGTAGCACGAAAAGTGTTCAAAGCTTTTCAAATGTTTTGCGCGCTTTCGCCGTAACTGTGAAGCGTGCGTCTCGGACCGTTATAGTGGCGGAACTGTTGACGAACAGCGTGGTAGTTGACGCGCACTTTTTAACCAAAAAGCCGATCGCGATTGAGTTTAAGAAAACCCCTCAAGAACCCCCCCCCCCCCCCGATCCAACCAACCATACCAACCAACCAACCAGCCAAAGTGTACGACACTCTGTACCCTCCGATAAGCATCCATCCAACCGATTTCCCCGGCACTATCCATCCATCCAGCGCCCCCCCCCCCAGCCCCGGGCCGCTACCGATCCAGCGACTTGTCGGTCCCGGTCCCGGTCCCGGTGGAGTCGGGTCACTTTAGCGGCAACACGTGAAACACCAAGACCACCAAGTGTCCACTCGTCTATCAATCGGGATAGACGAGCTACTACACGTCTATCGGGACGTGTAGTAGCCTACTAATAACAACAACAACAACAACCAACAACAACAACAACAACAAAAAGCACACCTCGCAGATCTGCTCCAAAGCAAAGCCCGCGTCACAGTAACTCGGCCGCTGCAGATACTCCTGCAGGTCCGGCGGCGGCGGCAGCGCGGCGCGGCTGCAGTTCCCGCGGGTCCTGCGCCGCGCCGCTACCCCGGGCAGGTCGGGCTGCAGCTCTCGGCTCCCCCGCTCCCGGTCCCGCTCGCGCTCCCGCTCCCGCTCCCGTTCGCGTTCCCGCTCGCGCTCCCGCTCCCGTTCCCCCGAGTGTGAGTGTGAGTGTGCAGCGTTAGCAGCCGAGGCCATGTTGCGGTAGCAGAGTAGTTTCCCACTTTATGGTCGTAGTAATAATAATAATAATAATAATAATAATGTGATGTCCCCGAACGCGTGTGTGCGAGATATAGTAATCCCGAGGCAACAAAGTTTCACTCGCGGTGGTCCCACACCCGTGGAGCGCTTCATAGTCCGGTCGGAGGCGGCGGGTCAGGGTCTGCGCCTTCCATCCCAACAACATGTCGCGATCCGGGGGTCTCGTCCCTCGCACATCCACCGTGTGTCCCCCCCTGGAAAAGTCGTTTAGTTTCCCCTCAGAAGGCGAAGGCGAGCCGGGCGACGTGCTCCGCGCCCCCATGCACGGAAACGCGGCTCAGGAGGAGCAGGGGAGGCGGTGGTGGTGGAGGCGGTGGAGGTGGTGGAGGAGGAGGAGGCGGCGGCGGCGGCGGCGGAGGAGGAGGAGGAGAAGCGTCGACAAACGGAGCAGCATATTCCTGCAAGCTCTCTCTCTGTGGTCTTTCCCCCCTCTGGGCCGAGATTCAATAAGATGAGGGGAAAAAAGCTCTCTCTCTCCATTTGGAGAGAGGGCAGAGGAGGAGGAGGAGGAGGAGGACTAGGAGGAGGAGGAGGAGTGCTCGGAGGAGGAGGAGGAGGGGTGAACCGAGGTCCCGCCCCCTAGGCTGTCAGATCCCGGGGCTTCCTCGCTTCTGATTGGTTGCAGGAGGGCAAAAAAATTACTCAGCAAACACGACTATTATTAGCTGCTTAGCAACAGCTCACTAAAGTAGAGCGACCACCCAAGCAGCAGAGAGAGCCCTCCTCCTCCTCCTCCTCCTCTTCCTCCTCCTCCTCGTTGTGTGTGTGTGTGTGTGTGACTGTGTGTGTGTGTGTGTGTGTGTGTGCGCGTGTGTGTGCATCTCAAACTTTCAGGGGAGTCTTTAGTGAGGAAGCCAACCCACCACCACCAGTAGTCTGAGAGTGAGGCTTTCTGTGGTTTTTCTCCACATTGCTGAATAAAGGTTTCTCAGAGAAAATAGAGATGCGTACACGCAGAGGGTCTGACGAGTGCGTGGGGAAAAAGTGCAGTTTTATTATTAATGTGTATTTTCTTTCTTTCTCCGTTCGCCACCAATGCTTCGGAGCAGCAAAGCCTCAAATTACATGCGTTTGAGGGAGGGGGGTCTCAGACTTCATCCTATAGCCTAGACTTGGAATGGAGTCAGATGTAGACACTATATATGGCCCTTACAATTAGAGTTAATACATTGGAATCCATTGCATATATTATAAACACCATCCAATACCATTCAAGTCTATGCTAATTCAAAGTAATTGCAAATTCATACATATTATATTAATATCTATATAAATATCTAAATAAAATAGGCTTTATATCAATTTCTATATGATAACATGTTATAATATAGATATATGCCTATATATGGTGAATTAGTCAGTGTCAGATGGTTGAATATTGTAATGGAATACATTTGATGAAAATGCATGATGCAACTGTGATATGAATTGCTTTTTAAATAACAATCACACAAAATTATAATTTTCCCCCACTGTCGTTCCTGCAGTAGTATCCAGGAAAACCCACCGAGGAACCCCTGTTTATCAGCCGCTTTATATGACAGCGGCCAAAGAGTTCACACCTGGCTTATTAAACCGGCTGGCATGTATTTAAACAGCCCACGCACTCACTGGCTGACTGGCTGCCAGTCGTCCACTTACCATATTCCGCTTGAGGGGAAATCAATAATATCCGTGTCCCCCGTGAACTCTGAGAAACGTGTCACTTATTATGGAAAAGATGAAAGAGAGAGATGAGAGCTGGAAAGAGTTCACTCACCTTTACATGCCTGTTGCTATTAACCTACAGCGGTGCCCTGGCCACATGGTGGGTGGTCCCATGATCCACTTAATCGGCTGGACCCTTTGCCTGATCACGTGATTAGCCTAAAACTGTAAACACTATATAGCCTAGCAACCACCAACCCAGGCACAAGATCATCCCAGGTCCCCCGCAGTCATCGTGAAACATTGCAATGCAATATTTTTGGTCACCCCGTCGTAAAGAGACAAAGTTTTATCATGTCCCTGTAGCCTGCATGGTGGAGTTTTGCCCCATTTGCATTTAGTGCTGAATTTGAGATTGCTCCTCAAGACAGAAGACAGAGCTTTGAATCCCCCCCCACCTGTTGTAGCCCAGGAGGCAAGAGAGTGTCACGGATGAGACCCCCATCAACCATTAAAGGCGTGTCATATATACGACTTCGAGGAAAGAGTCAGTGTAATCAGCAACACGACATGGCACTGTTGGCCCCCCCGTGGTCGCCATAGCAACCCTGTAGGGCTCCATCCAACTGTTGTAGGTCATTGTGTTCTTCTTCTCTCCTTGAAATACTGTAGGGCCCTGTAAAGATATGCCAGTAAAATTCTCTCGGAGATTATATTGCAAGCATCTGTGTGAGCTAATGAAATACATATGCACATAAGATGCCAAAACACCCTCGACCAAACATTAGCATCCCTTTTTTTTTATTTACCACTACGGTAATGTACATCAGATGGAACAATTGTTTACGCCAGTGACCGTATCACAGTTTTAGCCGTTTTTTTTCTCCCCTTTCTCAATAATGAGTGATGCCACTCGAAATTGCACCCTGCGTTGCGGAAATTAAATAATCACAACAACACAGTTATTGCCTTTATCCGTGTTAAGCGTTTTGTTTTTCTTTCCTTCTTTCGTTCACCCTTTCTTTCATTTTGCGATGCAGTAATTCCCCATGTGTGTTGTCGCGTCGCTCGCAAAGCGTTCATTAATGGGACATATGGCAAGCGTTTTAATTATCTACTTACCACATGGGCGATGCTCCACGGCTGTGTATTAATGTCACATGTATTGCATCGTCAACTCACATGTTGAACAGACCTCATGACCGGTCGGTCCGGTCCCTGACGCAAGTTCCCGTTGGACGGCGATCTACACATTTTATGATATGCTACCCAACGCCTGTCGTTAACGTCTCTGCCGTTAGCACGACTCTTGGTACGCTTTTCGACGTAAGCTTTTACTCTGCATCGGGATCACATTATGTGTTTCCTTCTTCTTCTTTTTTTGTTCCTTGTTTATCGTTGTTTATCGTTGTTTGTCGTTGTCTTCACAGCTTTTATAATGACACACACACACACGCTTTTAACAGTGACATTTCCGCAAGCTGTCGACGTTGTGAAATCATGTACTATACTGCATATGCATGACATATACACTATAAATAACTCCAATATAACTGAGTAATAGTGTAATATTCTGAGGCTATTGCACTTCTAATTCTACTTTTGTTTCCCATCTCTTTCTGAGATCCACATGTTGTGTTTTTTTTTTTACCCCCAAGGAGAAAAGGAGACGACGGCTTCAATTAGGATTTGGTGGATCCGGGCATCTGGCCTGCGATGACCTCATCGTCGACCAATCACTCCTCTGACCCCTGGCAAGGGGCTTCACACCTCTCACGCCTCACGGGTTGGCCTGCACCCAAGACCAAGAGGAAGAGGAAGAAGAAGAAGAAGAAGAAGAAGAGGGAGCAAGTGAAATCCCACGATATGTCACGCTCTTATTCGTGTTTTGCCGGTAGATTAGAGTTCAAAGCGTTTTGCTAGTCCAACTAATATCCTGTTGTCAAGACTCTGATGATTTTGATGCTAGGCTAGCTGCACTGTCTGTCTCTAAGTGGCTGATACGGTTATTATATTGACTTCAAACGGGTTTACATCAAATAATGTTTTTTATGTTTATGCACATCTTCTATTTGTTGTGTTTGTGTCTTTTTCTTTTTTTTCTGGTACATTTTAAGTGTCGCAGCCCCACAACGGTTGCTGTACAGTGCTTGAATTGATTTATTATTTTTTAAAAGACTCCAAGCTTTTATTATAGGGGGATTATTAGAGAGGCATTTAACCTGTGAACTGTACTGCAAACCAGTTGCCAACAAGTCGCAAACCATGTGTTGGTGGAGCCGGTATGAATGGATGTGCTGGAGCAGCTGTGCTAGGTGTGGGAGTGGAGCTGCATGATAACAAGCTCATAGCAAATTAAAACAATTCTCGGGGAACACATTTCAAAAAGGCAGAAAGGGGAACAAATTGAATGAAAGAATGCAAACAAAGCACACCTCTTTATTGGAAACAAATGCACGCAAGATCTTAAGTAAGGATGTCCAGGATGTTTCTCTCTTCTGTCTCTCTCTCTCTCTCTCTCTCTCTCTCTCTCTCTCTCTCTCTATTTCCTGTCTTCTTGTGCTCTCTATCGCTACCCTCCTTCCCAAACACACGCACACACACACGTCACACACAACAGACACCACACACACCACCACACGCACGTACACACGCCGCACGCATAGGCACGCAGGCACGCACGCACACACACACAGTCTCTCTGAGCTGTGTGTGTGTGTGTGCGTACCCCCCAGCAGTTGAATGTGATCCCCCCCCCCCACACACACACACAACACGTGTCTTGTGTCTTAGTGTGCATGGGTGTGACTGCGCGTTGCGGCGGACACGCGATACAGCGTGCGGGCCACACAGTCTCGGGGCCAGGGCGGGTCCCCCTGCTCCGTGGGTTGCCTGGAGGGCAGGTCCAGATGAAACCTAAACAGCGGTTTGGTGTCCTCCTCCTTACTCTGACCGGCGGTCCGGGAGCACGGCCGCAGCCAGCCAGACCCCAGTACAGCGCTCCACTGTCCAGGCAGAATTAATCTATCCCTCAGCTGTGCAGCCTAATCTAAACAAACAGATCTCTCCCGACCAACATCTGGAACCCCTCACGTCCAGGGACCTAGGAAACCACCACCAGTCCTTTCTCCCGCTCTGTTGGCGTGTGTGTGCGCAAGAATGTGTGTGTATGCGAGCGAGAGAGGCAGAACGAGAGAGGGAGAGAGAAAGAGGGGTTAAGCTCGTGTGTGAATTTATGGGAAATACTTTCTTTTTTTTCTCTCGCGTGAGATACCGTGAGACGTATCCCATCTATGTTACACACTATCGACGAGAAGGCCAGACACATTTAATCAGGGACTGTGTGGTCGGTCACTGCAGTCTCAATCATAGTGAACATTCTCTGGTGGTCAGTGGCAAGGAAAACACCACCACAAGGAAACATTATCCGCTATACCTTGGTTGAAAGCGGACATTTTCCTAGTAGGGATACCCAGAGGGAGGTATTACCACCCCTCTCTCTCACACACACACACACACGCACACACACACACGCGCGCACGCACACACACGCACACACAATGGTGTGAGGGGGGTGTCATAACAACAACATAGCCAAATGGTTATAATGAATTAGTATTAGTAGTATGCCATGTATTTTCAATGACTAGTACTTGTGGTCATATTGGTTGTAGTAATATTAACATTAACCAGCAGGACGACATTTGATCAGGGCGCGAAAACTCGTTAACTCGACGATAATCGAGAGGGCAGTTTTAGGGGTTTCGACCGCCACACACTGCGCATGCGCAACACGTTAAAAGAACGCTCTACTATAAGAACCTTAGACTTAAAGGTGACCACGTGAAATGGTCACCTTTTAACGATTTAAACGTTGGAAACACAGTGGAGGGAGCGAACTGAAAAAAGGAAGGGGGAATAGTGGTGGATTTTTTTTCTTCACAAAAGTCACAAAAAACGGGGTGGCCATTCATGACTTCAATCACAGCTTCCCGCCCATAGTGCTGGAATGCAGGCAGATCAAAGGCACTCGCGTTAGCCTAGCCTAGCCTAGCGCCGCCCCTGAATACCGCCCATAGACTCCGGACTAAAGTATTTATTTATTTAGTCGTGTCGTGCATCGTGACGTCGGTTCCACAAAAGGAGCAGTACTACAGTAGTAGTGGTGCTGGTGGTGGTGGTGCTGGTGCCGGTGGTGGTGAGCCGGTCCATATAAACACGAGTTCCTGTCCGCACTCCGCGTTTTCCCTCCAGCCGGAGACAAATCTTTTTGGAAAGTTGAGAGCCGTCCAAAACGGGACCACACACACACCAAACACACACACGCGCATGCAGGGAGGGTGGCCCGTGGAAATGCCTCCTCTGCATTTAACCCTGCATTTAAGCAGTGGGCAGCCATTCTGACGGCGCCCGGGGACCAACAGCTCCAGGTTTTACGTCCACATCTTGGTCAGGGATGTGGACAGGAGAGGCGATCTTCACGTTTTTTTTAAATTGGGGTTCTTTTACTCCGTAAGGAGACCCCGCGGAGCACGGGGAGAACATGCAAACTAACATATGCATAGGTGTATATGTGTGTGTGTGTGCATGCATACTGTGTACATGGGTGTGTGTGTGTGCATGTGTGTATCTGTGCTACTGTGTATATGGGTGCATGTGTACTGTATGTGTGCATGCATATGTGCTGCTGTGTATATGGGTGTGTGTGTGCATGTGTGTATCTGTGCGGCTGTGTCTATGTGTGTGTGTGTGTGTGTGTGTGTTTATGTGTGCTGTGTGTGTGTGTGTGTGTGTGTGTGTGTGTGTGTGTGTGTGTGTGTGTGTGTGTGTGTGTGTGTGTGTGTGTGTGTGTGTGTGTGTATATGGGTGTGTGTGTGTGTGTGTGTGTGTCCTCATACCACTGGGCAGAACATATACCAGAATTGACACCCTAATTCTACTAAAACGTGATTAGACTGCAAAATGTCCATAAAAATGAAATAAAAATAAAGATAACTCACAAATTGCAGGCAACAAATGGCCAGGAAATTCTAACGACGAAAAAGTAACTACTGCACTCTTAACATCCTCGAGGGCTTCTCACCTGGGCTTGACTGTTTGCGGTGTGATGAGGTATTTGACAATAGATTAAAAGATAAGTGATCTATATAAAATAGAATAGCACAAAGGCGATTTGAAAGTTGATTTAAAAGGAATACACGGTGTGCTACCCAGCGCTACCAGACGCCATGCAGCAGTTTCATCTGTGTCGGCAGAGAGGGTCCGAGCAGTTTAATGAGGACGCCGCCATGCAGGTGTGTGCTGCTGCTGGCTGCTCGCATACGCAAACACTGTGTGAAAGGCCTGACTGAGCACAGGGGACCCCATCTGACCTACAGCAACAACTGCTTGCTCCCCCCCCCCGCACCTCCCCTCACCTCCCCTCTCTCTCTCCCTCTCTCTCCCGCTCGCTCGGCACCACCTAACGCTCCGCCTTTTAGGAAAACAAACGCGGGAGGAGAAGAACTCGCCCATTCAGACGGGTGGAGCCACGGTGTACGTGGGTGCTAGCCTAGCAGAGAGAGAGAGAGAGAGAGAGAGAGAGAGAGAGAGAGAGACAGAGAGAGAGAGCGAGAGAGAGAGCGAGAGGACAGAAGAAAATTAAGAGAGGCAGAGGGGTGGTGCAGGGGGTGAGAGAGGAGAAAAACAAATGGATCGCTCCTCCGACACGCAGCTGTAGCGAAGCCCCTGCACCCTCCTGCACCACCAGCACCCCTTCCGACCCCTGACATAAATGTGACACCCCAGCTGCCAAACCCACCCTGCCACCCACCCACCACCGACACACCCCCCACCCTCACAGCACACACCACACACACACACACACACACACACACGGTTCCACCCCCAATCCTCACCCCCACGTCAACATTACCATATGTATGGGTCCCCTAGCCCCCTGATTATGCTAATCACCTGTCCAGTCCTCACAAGCCCCTAAAATGGGTGTATTTAGCAGTCGGCTGGCTCCAAATGCTGGCTGCTCCGCACCGAGGTGTACATTCACACACTCCTCAATGGGCAGATTCTTCCACGTTGCTGCCTTCATTCAGGAGCCCCTCTCTCCTCCTCCTCCTCTCGCCAATCCTTAAAAGAAAATCCTATTCAATGGCCCCTGGATTCACAGAGCAGCGGGGAGAGCTGCTAACCCGAAGAAAGCGGAGAAAAGAAAAGAAAGGGGGAAAACGCAGAGAGAAGAAGTTTGCATGCGTGGAGCGCGAGTGCGTGTGCATGAGCACAGACACACACACACACACACACACACACACGTGTGTGATGTTGGCGGATCGAGTGAAAATACCCCGAGATGTCGGGTAAAATGATGTGTTCATTAATGAACAGGGCCCAATGGAGATGGAGGGGGTTGAGTTTTTGTTTAATGCCGGAATGTTTGCGATTCCGATTTACGGTCTTATAGCAGCAGTAGCACAACAAACCATTTATGAAAGGTGATTTATGATGCGTGTGATGATAAAGTAGTACACACGCATACACACACCCAGATATATACATTCATTCCACAAATTATATGCTAACTACTAAATGAAAGGGACTGACTCTGCTTGTGTCTATATTTTAACATTAGCCATGCTCTTGTCAGTGCCTGCCGAATGCATCCCAGGTAGGCCCTGTGCCCTGGCTGCGATAGCTGCCCTGCGATTGGCCAGTGGCCCAGTCATAACAGACCGTGACATGAGCTTGAGCAGCCAATCTCGGCCAGCCATCTCCCAGTCATTTCCTGGGAAGATGGCCAGTTGATTCCAGGTATCCCGAAAATCACACATTCCTAAATATGGAATAGGGACGACACTGAGAACGGCAGGGGGGGGGAGGCTGAAGAGAGAAAGAGAAAGAAGAAGAATATGGGGAGGGAGAGAGAGCGAGAGGGGGAGGGAGAGAGAGATCGTAGAGAGTGAGAGAGAGAACGCCTGTGAGTTACAGGTGGTCCCCTGGTTCCAAGGGCGGGCCGGTACAGGGCCGTCCCCAGCGGCGGCACAGCACACACGAAGAGCTGGCCCCCAGGGGCCCCCCACATACACTTCCCTGGTATTCTCATTCAAATACACACACTGAGTCATTCTGGAGGCCCAGACCTCTCAATCACCCCCAGAGATGGAAATGTTTGATCATCATCATCATCATCCTCCACCGTGTGCGTGTGTGTGTGTGTGTATTACAAGAGTAAATAGTGATTCTATGACCTCATGCCTTCAGAACTGCGATGACCCGAATTGTTAAGCAATGAGTGTGTGCCGGTGCAGAGTGAGGACCCAACCAACCGCACACACACGCACACACACAATGGGTGGTAGCTCTGGCGATGCACACACACACACACACACACACACACACACACACACACACACACACACACACACACACACACACACACACACACACACACACACACACAGTTACACAACTGTAATAACACAGAATTAGCATTAAAAGAACTCGGGGAAAGAATAAGAAAAAAATGGTCGCTCTGTGCCTCACGTCTGAAAGACATCACTCCACACCCCGATCGCTCTGAGTGTAGCGCGGACCTTACAGCCAAAACACAAGCACACACTGACGCTACTATGCTCCTGCTTCCTCCCTCCCCCTCTCCCCTGCTCACTGGCTCTCTCTCTCTCTCTCCCGCTCTGTGTCTCTCTCCCTCTGCTGTTTCCAACTTTCTCCGCCTCTCTCTCTCTCTCTCTCTTCTCTCTCTCTCTGGCAGTCAGCTCTCGGGGTGGGGTGTGGTGTGGTGTGGTGTGGTGTGTGGTGGGGGGTGGGGGGATGTTGGAGGGAGGAAGAGAGGGAGGGAGGGAGGCGGAGGAGGAGGACGAGGAGGAGGAGGAGGAGGACAGACCACCCTGCTCTCATGGCAGCGCTGTGTTTACATGGCCGCGCTTCGCTCTGTAATACATCTGGCATTCTGAGTCCTCTCTCCCTCCCTCCCTGCCTCCCTCTCTCCCTCCGTCTCCCTCTCTCTCTTTCTCTCCAGCCACGGAGGAGAGGAGAGGGGAGGGATAGGAAGGGGAGGAGTGCAAAAGGAGGAGGAGGCTACGGTGGAAGAATTTTTTTTGGGGAGGGGGGAGAGAAGAAAACACGGAATCAGAGAGAAGGAATACGGCGGGCGAGACGAGGGAGAGCGTGAAAGGGCGATAAAAAGATATATAGAGAGAAAAGGAGAGACAGAAGAGAGAGAGAGAGAGAGAGAGAGAGCGAGAGAGAGAGATGTTTTTGAATAAGGGCGCCCGCAAAAGAATGCCAAACATAAACAGACAAAAACTTGGAGGCATCTCAGGATGTCATTTGTGAATGGGAGTGTGTGTATACTCCGCTCGGCAGAATCCACGCGCGTACACACACACACACACACACACACACACACACACACTCGCACTCGCACACACACAGAGAAAACTTTACTTCACATACTTCAAGAGGTAGCGCTAATATAAGTACAGCAGGGAAAGGAATGGAATGGAAGTGTGTGTTGTTGTTAGCCTGACTACGATTTGTAACCATTCTGCCGGCTCGCTTGAACTCCTCAAGCTTTGTGTAACACACCACACCGTTATATTTATGTTGTTGTTTGTTGTTGTTGTTGTTGTTGTTCTGCTTCTAGGGATGTTTGACTCTGTTTGTAGTAAAGTGAAAAGTGATAAACACGCATCTAATCAACTCCAGTTTGGAAACTATGAGTGTGTGACCATGTGTGTGTGTGTGTGTACACTAAACGCTGGGTGCGTGTGGGGAGTATTTCAATGCATGCAATCTGGTGGCCGCCGTATAAATGGTGACGAAAGACAGAAAAGTAATGATGGTAAAAGTGAGAGACAGAGAGAGAATGAGAGAATGAGAAAGATAGAGAGAGATCAAAAGGAAGGAGACTATACAAGGCCCACACATATTCTGAGATGCCAAGCCGAGTGAAACATCTACTCTGTCACAGACCC
The DNA here is from genome assembly GCA_002895965.2 of Coryphaenoides rupestris. Taxonomy (NCBI): domain Eukaryota; kingdom Metazoa; phylum Chordata; class Actinopteri; order Gadiformes; family Macrouridae; genus Coryphaenoides; species Coryphaenoides rupestris. The sequence goes on along the minus strand of PIJE02002017.1, from coordinate 59,845 downwards.
AAAACCCAAACCCAGAGAGAATAGTGTGTGTGACTGTGTGTGTGTGTGTGTGACTGTGTGTGTGTGTGTTTGTGCGTGCATGCATATGTGTGTGTGCGTGCGTGCGTGCACACGCAGGGCATGAGCTCTCGCGCCCGTACACATCAAAAGCCGTATAATTCAATCAGGAGAAAAGCCACAATCCTCTCAGCGGAGAAGCCACAGTCAGAACACTCCTCTCCTTCCTCTTCGTCGGCGTCCACAAGAAAGGAGGCAAAGGCCTTTTCCGCACGCACTCAACATTACACTCGCTCCCCTCACCACCACGGCCATTACCAGCACAACAACAAAACAACCACCAGTACTGTCAGCTCGCCTCTTAATCACTATGGATGAGAAGCAGACTTCCAAGGGAGGGAGGGGGAAAAGTCTGCCCCTTGAAAAAGAGTGTGCTGCTTTAAACTCAAGTCAAAAGCTTCGTCAAAAATTCCCTCTCTCAATTACATTTCATTCAACGAGATTATTTCATTTTTTTGCCCCTTGAATTCATAACCATGACTTCTTCTTGAGTTCTGTAGCGCTCAAAGACGCTACAGAACTCAAGCGAAACAGAACCCTTTTTTAAACCTTTTTTTAAACTAATTGTATCTCCTAATGATGATTTGTTTAGTGATTGCTTCATGCCAGATGATTGCGAGTTGCAAAACAATGGAAACATAGGAACAATGACCAATCCTCAAAACCAACCAAATAAATATGTAGGATTAAGTGCGGAGAACGCCATCTTGTTGTGAGCGTACTTTGTAGCGTACCGAAGGCTTTATGTGAACAGACAACAAGCACATACTCACATTTACACGCAAAGACAAACAACACAATTAACAATCTCTGTCTCACACACACACATGCATACACACACACACACTAACACACTGGGAGCCTTCACTCTGCACCCAGGCTAAAGGGGGGCTATCAGGTGAGGTTTTAAATAGCAGGGACTTCTGGTCGATGAGCTCAGGGCCCAAGGGATCTACCCTGTGGCCCCTGGCCTCCACACTCCACACAGCCTCCCGCCCTGCACCCCAGGGGCCCCAGACCATCCCACGGTGGCCCTTGAGTTTACATCAAGAAAGCCCTTTAGCCCCCCCCCACCCCCTTTCAGAATCATAAACATACATAGATCCGGTTTTCCCCATACACGCATTCGTAGCGTTCCCATCAACCGGGGGAGTTGAGCACAAGTCCACATCTGAAAAGCACGTTGTGAGAGAACAACAAGCAGCGCTTTGATACAGCCTCACCACTAGCTCCTACCTCTCGGTGTCTATGCCACAGCTGTGGCCCAACCACAACCTCACACTCACCCCAGCGCTATACAGCACAGGCCCGGTCTCATCCTCTGCTTCAACTGCAACCCCCTGCCCACATCTTTAGTCTCAGAAGGCTCTGTTTACTATCTAACCTCCACACTTTACCTCTCTCTCTCTCTCCGTCTCTCCCCCCATCCCCATCTCTGAGCACACACACACAGCCTGACCACAGTCTCGGCCCCCGGCCCCTCTCTCTCTCTCTCTCTCTCTCTCTCTCTCTCTCTCTCTCTCTCTCTCAAAAACTCTCTCTAGCTGTCTCCCTCCCTCCCTCCCTCTCTCTCCTACAGGAAGGCCAATGTTTACGTGATACTGTTTTAATTAGAGGCAGTCAGCGCTGCTATTTTCTTTACAATCTGACCTGTGTTTGCCTTCACCCAGAATGCCATTGGGATGGGTCCACTTTCCATTTGCGGGCTTGGAGTGGGGGGAGGACTATAAAGGAGGGCGTGGGGGCGGGGTGGTCTTTCCCGCCTCTGCGCCGTGGTGGGGGACGTGGCGAATGCTCGTGCCAGGCCACGAATGGAAGAAATTGATCAATTAACATTATTTTTCTTTTGAGAATGGATTTAAAATTGCGTGAAGACACCAAGAGACGGCCTAATCTCTGAGGCAATTTGTCCGGCTCGGCTTGACTTGACTTTTTTTAATGAAGACATTTAAAACATTCCGCACAATACCTCCACCTTCATCTGGTCTTTTTCTTTCCATTGGTGGAGAAGAAGAAACAGTACCACCCCAAGAGAAGCCACGATATAAATCATGAAAATTCAATGTTAAAATGTTCCAAAAAGTTTTTGGCTCCCATATCCGGTCACGGTGGTGGTAGCGTTGCTTTGCCTTAACTTTATCTTCCAAACTGAAAATTGAAGTAGCATGTAAATGTGTTCCCGGGCCAGCGGGCATGTGTTCTGACAGCCCACGCCCTCGTGCACACACGCACACAAGCACGCACACACACATGTGGCTGGTTACCAGGCGAGCCGTGCACAGGGATACTATCATAAGATACATGGGCGCACCAGCAGCCACCGCAACCCTGCCTGCCTGCACGACTTACCTCAGTGGTTCCCTGATTGTCCTTAAAACATGTGCAGTGTACAGCAGATCCACGGCAAGAGACATGGAATATCATTGACCTAACGTCCACACACACACACACACACACACACACACACACACACACATCCTCAGAGGTGGTTGGGTGGTGGGGGGTGCGGTGCTCTGCTCGAACCAATCGCTCTCTGTCACTTTGTCTAATAAACACAACTTCCTGCGTCCCGAGTGTTTATAAGCGGCGCTGAGTGAGCGCCGTGCGAGGGGAGACGATCCTCCCGGCGAGCTGAGCTCCGGGGGAGGGAGGGAGGGCGGGGGGGAGGTATAAACGTGATAGGAGTGCTGTATATAAACACATGCTGCCCCCCCCCACCCACCATCTCCCTCCGTCTCGCTCTCGGGTGCACGGCCAGACGTGGAGTTGCGACGGGGCTTTCGTCTGCCGCGCAGGTGACGACAGCCGGCAGATGAGATTACAAATGTGACAATGTAGGCTCACTTGTGGGGATAATGAGTGTGTGTCTGTGTGTGTGTGTATGTGCATAGAAGAAGAAGAAGATCTTTATTAATCCACACATAGTGGTCACACAACACACAGCGGGAAGTGGCGGCCGCCAAACACACACTCGCTCTCTTCCCGACTTGAGGGGAATCTGTTCCCCCCTCTCGCTCTCTCCTGACGTGGTATCACAAGATCTGCTCCCTGCCACCCAGAGACCTTGGGTTTACAGCCAGGCACAGAGAGCAGGAGGCTCAAAGGAATGTATACTCACACACTCTCTCTCTCCCCTGGCCTGCTGCTGCACCACCACCACCACCACCTCCCCTTCCCTCTCCACCTACTCGCTCTCTACATCTCTCTGTCCCCCTGTCTCTCTCTGTCCCTTTGTCTCTCTCTCTTTGTCCCCCTGTCTCTCTCTGTCCCCCTGTCTCTCTCTGTCCCCCCCTCTCTCTCTCTGTCACTGTCTTTCTCTGTCCTCCAACCCCCCCCCCCTCTCTCTCTCCCTCTCTCTGTCCCCTCTCCTCTCTTCTCCCTCTCTGTCGTTCTCTCTCTCTCTCTGTCCCTCTACCCCCCCCCCCCCCCCCCTCTCTCTCTCTCCCTCTCTCTCTCTCTCTCTCTCTACAGGAAACAGCACATTACGGCCTCAGGACTGGTGAATTCCACACTTCATGAGGTTACGGCGTTCTGGGGTCAACACTCGCTCAGCCTCGGGGTGAAATTAACACCCCAGCTGGACCAGGGACGTGTGTGCATCTGCATGTGTGTGTGTGTGTGTGTGTGTGTGTGTGTGTGTGTGTGTGTGTGTGTGTGTGTTTTTATGTACATTTATATCTATGTGTGTGTGTGTGTGTGTGTGTGTGTGTGCGGTTGGTACTACTCTTGTACCTGCGCCAGTGAGTCTGTGTGGGTGGCTGTGTGTGACTGTAGGCCATGGGAGGGTACGTATGTGCGTGTGTGTGTGTGTGTGTGTGTGCGTGCGTGTGTGCGCCTATGCTCGTAATTGTGTACACACAGCTGTGTTTCTTCAATGACATATATTCTCAAATTCCTGCTCTCTTAAGTAAACTGCTTGACCCCGGTGTGTGTGTGTGTGTGTGTGTGTGTGTGTGTGTGTGTGTGTGTGTGTGGTGGTGGGCTGTGGAACAATGTGCCATTGACTTCTAAATGACCGCCATTTTAACACGTTCCTCGCCATCTGTCCATCACTCCTCCTTCTCTTCCTCCCTTTACAGCATTCGGCAATGGACACTACTCAGGTAAGTGTACTATGCTGTGTGTGTTTCTGTGTGTGTGTGTGTGTGTGTGTGTGTGTGTGTGTGTGTGTGTGTGTGTGTGTGTGTGTGTGTGTGGTGTGTGTGTGTGTGAGGATGAGGGACTGAGGAAGAGTGAGTTTGGAGAAGGGGCCGTTGTGTGTGTCACTGTATTGCAGCCCACCTCACAGGCTTTCAGTTTGTTGCATAACATTAACCCCTGGAACCCCTATTCTGTGTGTGTGTGTGTGTGTGTGTGTGTGTGTGTGTGTGTGTGTGTGTGTGTGTGTGTGTGTGTGTGTGTGTGTGTGTGTGTGTGTGTGTGCTGGCAGAGGGAGTGAAAAAAGGGGGCCTTTCTAAGAAGCTGACATCACCCATCCCCCCCTGTGCCATTCTGAACTTAAAGATACCCCAATGCTCTCTCTCTCCCCCTTTCTCTCTCTCTCTCTCTCCCCCTTTCTTCTCTTCTATTCAACGCTGCGCAGCGATTGGCTAGAATGTGGTGCCAATCAACCCAGCCCCTCTTTCAGATCCAATCCAACCAGGCCTCATTTGCTCCCCCCCCCCAACAACAACAACAACAACAACCCATGCCCCACCCTCAGGCCGAGGCATGTTCCAGACGCCTAAACCTCTTTCCCTCGCTGCTGTAGCACATGGTGTGAAGCTAACACACACACACTCTCATGTT
>PIJE02002017.1:45000-50000 GCA_002895965.2 Coryphaenoides rupestris | reverse complement strand
GGGTTGCCACGGCCTCTCCAGGAAGTACATGCACTGGCAGGAGGAGCTGATCGTGGGCGGGACCACCAAGAACGGGAGCGGACCCCTGCTCAGGTAACACACACACACACGCACACACACACACACACACAGTGACACGCATACACACTGTGTTAATGTAGCTTTTACTATGCACCTAATGTAGGTATTTTGTTTCTTTACATCCTCCGAAATTGTGTGTGTGTGCATGCGTGTGTGTGTGTGTGCATGCGTGTGTGTGTGTGTGTGTGTGTGAGTTGTATGCTATAAATCTTGCAGTCATTAGCAGATTCCAGTGAAATCTTGAAACTCCAGCTGGTCCTACTCAGCTTCGACTGCTCTACCTGGACACTTAATAGCCACTGTACACACACACACACACACACACACACACACACACACACACACACACACACACACACACACACACACACACACACACGCACACATAAATATGGCGATGTGATATATAACCTGGCTGGTTCTTTAGCTTGCATTATACACAGATCCTATTCCTCAGGCCTATATGTTTTTATCACGAGACCACATGGCTCCAGACATGCTCTGTATTTTCCCGCAACACGTCACAAAAATGCATGTGGAAATTCATTAAGAAAAATACAAGCTGCAGCGATTTCTTTTAACAATTTCAGGTGTGCACAACAACACGCAATTACTGACGTGTGCAGACACATTCCGTTATGGACACACACGCAGACAGCCACACACACACACACACACACACACACACACACACACACACACACACACACACACACACACACACACAAACACAGAGACACACACACACACACACAGGGTACAGTTGTCTGTTTGTTTTGTGGTTATGCTTTTTCCTGGCATGGTAAGGTCATTAGGGTGTTTTGCATGAGAGAGAGTGATAGCAAGAAAGAGGGAGAGAGAGAGAGAGAGAGAGAGAGATTTTGAGTCTTGGTCGGGCTATTAATCTCAGCATCTTGGCCGGTGCAGTGTGTTTCCTGTGTGCCGTGGCCCACCGCGGGTAACCTGGTTATCACCACACTACACTGCTCACATTCATTAGCAGGCCGTCTGGCGCAGCCAAGTGTGAAGCCCTCATTTTCGTAAATAGACATCTTGTCATAAAAGTGCTTGGAATGAGTTAGTTAGTCCCTTTTCCCATTTCCCGACAGCATTTCAAATGCGCATTAAATCACGTGCAATGTGCACTCCTCTGCCCTGAAATGACCGAAGTCTAACGCCTTATCTTTCCCTCTCTCCTGACCCCCTCCACTCCCATGACGCACATCGTCGTCACCGTCTTCATCTTCATCATCTCCATCACCCTCATCATCACCCTCATCATCACCCGCATCATCATCGTCACTTCGTCATCATCATCATCTCTCTTGCATCTTCCTCCCGCATCCCTCTCCTCCTCTCTCCTTCCCCCCCTCTCCTCCTCCCCCCCTCCCTCTCCCCCTCTCCTCCCTCTCCCCCCTTCCTCTCCTCTCCTTCTCCCTCCCTCCCCCCCAAGTCTACATTGTTTGAGCTACTGCGTGTGCTCCTGGCCATACGACTGAGGTCTCGCACATCAACTGGTGCATACGAACCGTACTCCATACTTCTTCGGTCTCCGCCTTCCTTTGCCTACTAGGCCTCCGCACGCCGAGGAGCCCCTCCTTCCTCGACGCGTATGCGGTGCGGGGTATATGAGAGGAGTTACAGAGATGAGCTACATGCGTGACACCTAGTGTACCCGACCGTCATGACGAGTGTTCGACCCTTAGGAGAGAGACACAGCGACTGTTAGTGGTGATGGCGAAAGGATAGAGAGAGGCAGACGACTCCTGCCTACTAGCACGCTCTCTAAATTCGTCCACTGCCATATTGTAAATCAGAGGCCGGAAACAGGGGAACACGGAAAAGGCCCCATCTAAAGCCTGGGCCCCCGATAGATACTACACCCGGTGTTGGTGTGTGGTAAGGGGATAAGGCCTGCCCCCCTCTCACTGCTCAGTCTTAGTGGAGGGAAGCAGTAAAGCAAAGGGGCCAAGTATGTCTGGAATACATTAAGGGAGCAATGTGTCGCTCTCTCACTCTCTCCACTCACACACTCACACACCTGCACACACACACACACACACACACACACACACACACACACACACACACACACACACACACACACACACACAAATACATACTCAACCGCCCATATGGACAATCTTATACTTTCCATGAATTTGAACGTTTCTCAATGGCAAAGCTTATAATATACATCAAATCCTATGCTTCAAATCATGTGCTAATAGATTAAAAGTAAATAATAACATTTAAATGGAAACAATACTTCATGTGAAAAAAAGGATTGTGGATATCGGGGGAAAAAAAAGCTATAGTCACAGTAAGATTTATTAAAAAAGTAAAACTATATTTAAAGCTCTCGCTGTGTCTTTCACACACATGTCTTTGCACACACACACACACACACACACACACACAATGGCTTTCCCAGCTGTGGCCCCATTGGGTGGCTGATGTGTGACATAATCTGGTCTTGGTTTTGGAGGCCCCCAATCTTAGCTCGACACCATGTGACCTTGTGAGTGTGTGTGTGTGTGTGTGTGTGTGTGTGTGTGTGAGTGTGTGTTTGTCTATGTGTGTGCATGCACGTGGGCTTGAATATCTGTGGACGCGTGCAAGGACAGATGTGTGTGTGTGCGCGCATATACACACAGCCATGCACACACACACACACACACACGCACATCACACACACACACACATCTGTCTGTGCATGTGTCCGTGGGCGTGGGACACATTTATTTTATCTGGAGGTATCTTGAGGGTTTTGTTTCACGAATAAAATAGATAGGTAGGATCGTGTTTTTATCATTTGTGTTTTATTCCTTTAAAATATAGCCATAGACTGCTGGGTGGGACGTTGTGGGTGTGTGTAAGATAAAGATAAAGTATAAGATAAACTTTATTAATCCCAGACAGGAAATTTGGGTAAAGAGGAGACACATTTATTTGTGTGTGGGTGTGTGTGTGTGTGTGTGTGTGTGTGTGCTCGTGTGTGTGTTCCACAACAGGCATGTTTATTTGGCCGTGGGTGTGTGTGTGTGTGTGTGTGTGTGTGTGTGTGTGTGTGTGTGTGTGTCATGTGTGTGCGCGTGTTTTGCATGCGTGCGTGCATACCGGCCCGCATGTGCTTGCGGCCCGGTCACATGATGTGAGTCCCCCTGCGCATGATCTAGTGTGTGCTTCCTAATGCATGTCAGCCTGCATCGCTCCCCACTGGGGCCGTAATCACAGTTCAATGCTGAAGCCATCTGTCTGCACAGAGACAGAGAGGGAGGGCGGGAGAGAGACAGCTAGAGAGAGAGTGTTGTGGAGAGAGAGAGAGAGAGAGAGAGAGAGAGAGAGAGAGAGAGAGCAGGGAATACAGGGAGTAGTTAGCGTAGTCTCTAAATTGGAAATGGAAACTCTTTTTCTTTTCTGTGTTTCAAGGATTTCTAATGAATGGTCCCAGAATGTAAACATTTATCTCACTGTATGCTTTGGCCACAATTAGGCCCTCCATGATTTATAATATATTTACATATACAGTATCTATGTATACATGGATAATAAGTATTTGCTTTCCCCTCCCCCCCCCCCCGCCTCTCTCTCTCTCTCTCTTTCTTTCTTTCTTTCTTTCTTTCTTTCTTTCTTTCTTTCTTTTCTTTCTTTCTTTCTTTCCCTTGCCTGTCTCTCCCTCCTCCCTCCTCCCTCACCCCCCCTATCCCCCAACCCCCCCCACACACACTCCCCCCCCGGCTACACCCTCCCTCTTCCACCACACACCTCCCCTCTCTCTCTCTCTCTCTCTCTCTCTCTCTCTCTCTCTCTCTCTCCCCAACCCCCCCCACTGCCTGTCTCTCCCATCCCACCCTGGGCCCAGGCGGTGCAGAAGAGTGTGGCGCCCGACTCATCCCAGAAGGTGCTCTCCTTCACCACCACCACGCTGGATGACATCCTCAAGTCCTTCTCGGACATCAGCGTCATCCGCGTGGCCAGCGGCTATCTGCTCATGGTGAGCGCAAGAGAGCCAGAGAGCCGGTATCCTAGCTGGTGCACGATTCTGGTGTTGAGTCGAGTGTGCAGACTGAGCGTTGAAGATGGAGATGAAACATGTTGATTTCATGTTGTTTTCATGTGGACTTCCCCTTACTGTGTGGGTGTGGATTTTAGTGTGAGAGAAAGGGTTTTTTTCGGACCTTTTGGGGACACGAATTTAGCACACGCTCAATGAGATTTCAGATGACTATTTAGATTGGGCTTAATACCCAACCAACTGTACTCTCGACACTGCACTTCCTTGGGTCCTCGGTAATACACCCGCCGGTGCAGTAAAGGCCTCCGTGACACCCGAATTCGACTTCCTACCCTGTATAGTTCCACGAGATTAAGGAGACTGTCCGTCAACCTAGGGAGGCGGAGTAAAAGTCCTGCCGAGATCTGGCGCCGGCCTCCAAGCCCCCGCCCCTGCCCCCTTCATAAACCACTAGTCTCCTCTATCGCTGAGGAGGGTGACTTTCCGAACTGCATCGACACTCCCGCCAAATGAACGAAAAGAACCCAACGGAAGCGTCGGAAGCCGGTTTTCCGCACATTCCGTCACGTTCCGGAAGAAGCACACAGAGGCCTTACATGCCCCTCGTGGCTGTGTTCGGGAACGTGCCGGTCGCGTGCAGCTTTCCTCGAGCGGCTTTCCCGCTCATCCAAATAAAGTGTTTGTCCTCCTCCTCCTGCTGCAGCTGGCCTACGCGTGTCTGACCATGCTGCGCTGGGACTGCGTCAAGTCCCAGGGGGCCGTGGGGCTGGCGGGGGTCCTGTTGGTGGCGCTGTCCGTGGCAGCCGGCCTGGGCCTCTGCTCTCTGCTCGGCATTTCCTTCAACGCTGCCACCACGCAGGTAACACACGTGCGCGCACACACACACACACACACACACACA